>WBZZ01007037.1:100000-160422 GCA_019918135.1 Paulinella micropora | reverse complement strand
GACATACTGCTGCGCTTCCCGTACATTCTGCTGCTGCCCAAGGCGGCCCACCATTTTAAGAGTATGGTGCTGTACAACCTCATGTGCTGTTCCCCTGCCGTGCAGCTCTGCTCCACCAACTACGCGCCAATCTCCCGGCAGCTCTATCCGTCGTACGAGACGGGCCGCAGGTGGTTCGTGGGGTGCGGCGTCTCGGGGCCGCCCCAGGGCTGTGTGCCCGCCATGATAGCACGGGAGGGTGACGATTTCGACGTGATTTTGTACGGACCCTTTGGTAGTCTGGAGGTTTACAGGCTAAGCCTGCAGAAAAAGCCCAAAAACGTGAAAGCGAAGGAGCAGGCCAAAAAAAAAGAGGAGGAGTCCAAACCAGACCCGTATAAAAAAAAAGGCTCAAAAGAAATCCGGGGGTTGGCCCGTGCTTTCGAGGTGACCACAGCATTTTAATAAACTAGCAGACAGAACTGGAGGCTTACGCGCAAAACCCGTTCCCCGTTCCCCGTTCCCGCCCCCCGCTCCACACAGAGCGGGCCGACCGGTTCACTTCGCGACAAAATGTGTACTCGCGCTCAAGGCACTGATCTCTTCTTTCTAAACGTTAAAGCAAGGGGGAGAAGGGGGGCGGCCAATGGAGAAAAGGGTTGTGATCGCCACCAAGGGGTACCCTGACATGATGGTCGCGCTGTGCCTGGCTTTCAAAAGCGAGACGCACGGCGAGCCCCCTATAGTCTTGGTCATGTCCCCGGCGCGGGAGCTCGTGCTGGAGTCGGTACTTGGTGGGACGGGATTCCGCCGCCGCCCAACAAGCCGGGCCTTTGCCGTGCACTACCTAAACTTTATGACCGAGGACGTGGGGGGAGGGGGCTGCTACAAGGTCAGGCCGCACAATCACGCAGAGCTGGCCCTGTTGGTTAGAGACATGCTCCCTCTTGAGACCAAGGCCAGCGAGGCGCTGCGCGACCCAGCCTTCCTCGCGGGCACGCTGCTGCAAGAGTCCCTAGCGCTCTCGACTGCCGCCGAGTCCATGGGCCGTCTAGCGCCCCCCCCGGGTGCTCTTTGTGCCCCTGGCCGGTGCTTCAGGCGCTGATTGTCTCGCCAGGGTGCTTAACGCGCTTAGCCCCGCGCTGATTGTCCTCGCGGCAGTCGGTGGAAACGTGCTGGGCCCCTCCCGCCAGGCCCCCCCGGCCACGTTGCAGTCTTGTTCGTCCCCGGCATCATCGCGCTGGCTGGCCGTATTCAACACGGCTAAGGCTCTGCCGACGGCAGTTCGCTGTGTCTGGATAGGCATGGGCACCGACGGCCACCAAGCGCCAAGCCTGGCGCTGCACCACAATGAGCGGTTCTGGCGGCAGGCCGGGTTTGCGTTTTCCACCAACAGCAATCTAGCGAGGAACATCTTCGCGGCCTGCTCCACCCTCCCGGAGACCTGGCCCCTAATGAAGCCCCTCGCCAGCGCCTGGCCTTCGCTGCGGGCCTGGGTCGAGGCCTACGTCATCGTGCACACTCTAGGCAGCGTAGGCAAAATCACGCCGACCGTACTCCGGGTGTATTACAGCATGTTCATCACCCGGGGGGCCGTGCTGCCAGGAGGCATACCATCCCCCACGAGCGCCAGCTGGGGGCTTCGCCGGGAGCTCCAACTGCTCTCCAAACAAGGACAGCGCCTCATGTTCGTTCAAAATCTTGGCGGGCTGCTACGTGGCCAAACGGGGTGCGCTCCACCCCCCGCCCCCTCTTTTTTTCCTTCCTCCACCTGAGCCCGGAGGAGGGGCTCAAAGAGCAGGGAAAGGGGAGAAGGTCAGGGCGCAAAAGGTACCCAAAAAAATATAAACACGCACAACGCCTCCACCAAGACGGTCCCCGGGTGCTGACTCGAGCTGCGTATAATTGCAGGCCAGAGGAGGCACCCTGTGCTCAAAGGTCTCTTGCGCGCGTTGCCAGGCCCCGAAGCGGAGCCAGGCAAGCGGCGTGTAGCAGGGCCCGGCGCGGCCTTGCTGGGCAGACCGGTTGGCAATCTCTCTGTCTTCCGGCCTGGCACTGTTCCACACCGCCCGTTCGTTGCTAGCCCGGTAAATCGTCTGCAGCTCCGAACAAGAGCGGATCGACTCCAAAAACACTGCCCAGAACACGATCTCCTGGACGGCTACCTGTGCGACAAAAGCGCTGTGCTTTTCTTCGCCCCGCTCGGCCACGGGGCCGGCCACGGAGACAACGCGGGCAAGGCGAACAAGACATGTACGGGTCGAGCTTTTTTTCCTTTTCGCGGGCCCAAGTGTGGGGCGCGCGCGGGGGGGGGAGGTCGTGTGCTTTTTAATAAAGACTCCTCGCTTTCTCAAGGCAAAACGAACTCGCTGGGTTATCTTTAGTACTAGACAAGCAAGATTTTCCCTCAACCGCTCTTTCCTTTTTTTTTTACCTTTCTTCAGTTTAGCGGCCGACCTCCTCAACGATGGTCTTTTGTCGGTCTGTGACATTTTGTGGACAGTCAGTCAAGAAAAGGCAGGGCCGAATGTGTCTAAGAAGAGGGGAAAGGTTGGAGGGGGGGGGGGCCGAATGTGCCGAGGAGAAAGGAAAAGGTTCGAGGGGAAAGGTTGGAGGGAGGGGGGAAAACGAGAAAGGGGAAGCGAAAAGAGAAAAAAGTATCTGCTCTTTGTTACACTTTGTAAGCTTTTGCGGTGGACGGACGGTTGTCAGCAACTAGGGGGGCCAGTGCTGGCCAACCGCCCTTCGAGCAAGCGCAGCAGCTCCGGCACCATTTTTGCGAACACTTGGCCAATCACCGAGCCTCTTTCTACGCGCGGGCGACAAGCCTGCCTAAGCCCCTCTAACACCCGAGAGACATAGGTGTTTGGCATGTCCTAACGGTAGTGCATCCAGAAAAGAGTGACCATCTGTTTGAACCAGGGCCACGCCGAACGCTGTTCAAGTCCCACGACCGTCACTAGAAAGCACTCATACCGAGCCCGCAGCGCCTGTTCGCCAACTGTCGGCTCCACCTCCCACAGCTTGCCCTCGCGCGACACTTGGCGGTAGAAGTAGCACCAATTGCTTGGTAGCGGCGCCGGCATAAAAGCGGTCATGCCCCCGTCGTCTGCAAAGCCTGAGCGCGACGTGATAAAAGAACGAAGATCCACGTCGGCTAATGGATGACGCAAAAGAGCGGGCTGCGGCTGCCGCGCAAAGTAATACTATTCGTTCAGGACACGGAATGGCACCAAGTATGACCACAACTCACTCTTCCAGGCAAAGCCGTCTATGCCATTTGCTGAGGTACGCACCTCGAGTTGCTGGGCAGCGAGCGCCCGCTCCACCTCTTCTGGCTTTGCTACAGAATCTCTCAGCACCGCTGTCAAAGGCGCGACAAAGTGAGGGGCACACAGCGAGACAACTTGGTCTCGCAGCCCCGGCGCCTGTGCCACATGCAGGAGGCTCTGGTAGTACATATCATAGCGTCCGGGATGCCAAAGATCGTCGTCGTCTGTCGTCAAGACCCATTGGAGCCGGAGGTCGTGCGCCTGAGTACGCAGCGTCAACGCGCGCAAAAAGGCAAAGTGTTCCAGCTGCGAGAGCCTGCTGTCGTGCCAGAACCAGCGCAAACGGCAATTGTGTTCACTGTCGAGCGTACGCAGCAGCGCCTCTACCATCAGTTTCAGCTCAACTGATGCGGCCGAAAGGCTCAGCCAGCACCAGCCGCGGCGCGCCGGTGCCTCGGTGGTGGAAGGAAGAGTCAACACAAAGGATTGCAGGCACAACCTGAGGTACCGCACACCCGTTTGGCTCCGGACGTGCGACGCGAGCCACACTACTATGTTAGGGCTCGACGACAACGCTACGTCGGCCAGCGGGCTGCGCTTGCACGCCCGCTTGTGTCCCGCCCTCCAGTCAGCGACCTGGCACTTGCGTCCGCAATAGGCCGCCGCGAAGCAGCGTGTACAACTTGCAGGCAGAGAGTCTGCTCGTTTCGCACTTGGTCCGTCACAGCCACGATAGGTACAGTTGTTCGGGTGTGCGTCCATGAAGGTCGGCGCTTCTTTTTTTTTGTGTCTGTGCACGTTCCTGTCCAGAAAACGAGGGGCAAGGTGAACATGAAAGAAAGATGGGGAGGGGAGGGCAGGGGGGGGGCCGGCGTCCGCTTACCTTTCTACACCCCCGAGAAAAAGTTCTTGGTGCGCTTTTGTCCCCCCCACCGAAAAAACGCGCTGATTCTGGCTTGAAGAAGGGGGCTTGTCCATGCGTCGTCTCCCTCCCTTCTCTCTTCTCTCTCCACGCACGTCCCCTTTTCTTTGAGAGACAGAGAGAGGAGACACAAATTAAAGAAATGACCATGGGACTGTACCCCCCTTTTGTCGCCCTGAACCCTCCCCCTTTCTTTCCCTCGGTGCCAGGGGAATTAACGGAAGAAGACAAGAGAGAGGAGTTGTTCAGGCCAGCACACGTTGTGCCCAGCGCTATCGGCAAAAGGTCGGTCACGGCCCAAAAGCGCGCTTGGCTGGCCGAATGCCGTGACCTCAACGGACAACTGTCCCGGGCGGGCGTCAAGAAGCGCGCGAGGCTAGAGCGGCTTCCCTGGCCGGAGTTGCACAAGGAGCTGTGTTCTCTGCGCACGTTGGCCGCGAGGCCGCCGGTAGCATTGGACAAGGCGGTGTGCCCGGCTGTTCTTGGTCTGGTGGTGTCTTACGTGCTGGGCGGACACATCCCCAGCTTGGCCGACGCACGGGCTGTTTACTACCGAACGGCGGCGGGGCTGTCGCGTGTGTGTCGCGCGTTCCGGGGCGTCGTGGCGGCGTAGGTCCCGCCCCCTACCGCTCAGGATAAGCTAAACAGCCTCGTGTTTTACGGACTACTGGGAGGTAAGGAATGGTCTAGCTGGGAGGTAGTAAAGCGTGACGTGCTGTCGTTGATCACAGAGGAGGTTCCTTCACGCAAGCTGCACAAGGGGGTCGCCTATACAAGTCGAGAGTTTAAGCTGCGGGAACTCTTTGAAGGCTGCCTCGACATGGAAGAAAACGAGACTTTGATCGTGCTGTCCCGCCGAGTATGCGAGCTAGTTGTGCCGAAAACGTATCGTATGGTGGTAGAAGCACAGCTGGCCTTGCTGAAACGCAGGCGCCGCTCGCAGGCAGGAGGCCGCGTGAAGAAACCTGTTGCCACCTAGCTCTTGTCTTTTTTTTACGGCAAAAAAGTTTTTTTTAGAGAGTATTTCCAGGCAAATAAAAAGAGTTCGTGGTTGCAGTAGTAGTAGTACTAGTGTGGCCTTCCTTAACTGACTGCCCTTGAGCTTGCAGTACTTTTTTTCCTTTTTTTGTGCCTGCTGCTCCGACCGGACATGAAAGCACTTCCCTCTCCATGGGGGCTGGCTGTGCGCCTGCCTCCTCCTTCCTTCTTTGGGGGGCGCGCACCTTCCTGGGGCGCGTGGGGGGGGCACCCCCTCCCCTTTTTTATGGTCCCGACGCCTGCCGCCGGGAAAATTTGGAACACCGCCCACTTCACGGGGAAATGGCCGTTACACTCTCTCCCGCTTTTTTCGATCTGTAACGGTTGACGTAGCCCTCCTACGTGCCAACGGTTTTCTAACGTTTTTCTGAGGGACGATTTTTGATAAGCCTCCCCCCCAAAAAAGGCTGCACTGCATGCAACTAAATAATAAATTTCGATAGGCTGGAAAGGAGAAAAAGGTAAATAACTTCTTTATAAATCTATACTTGTTATAAAACGTATAGATATATAAAAGAGTTATTTACCTTTCTTTTCCTTTCCGGCCTATCGAAATTTATTATATTATTTAGTTGCATGCAGCGCAGCCTTTTTTTGGGGGGGAGGCTTATCAAAAATCGTCCCTCAGAAAAACGTTAGAAAACCGTTGGCGCGTAGGAGGGCTACGCCAGCCGTTACCGAAAACGTGCCCTCCGGCCCGGCCCTAAAAACTCCACGGGAAAAGAACCTGGAAACCGTGAAAATCTGTTTTTGCCTGTAAATTCCGGTCCCAACGTAAATCTCGGGTGGCCTATAGTGCAAATTTAAGTTTTGTGTATGAGAGGGAGAGTAAGAGTAGGACAGGGCGAGGGGGGGGAGGAGTGTGCGCCCGTCTGGAGGGGAAGATGCGGAGGGAAGGGAAAGGAGGGGAGGGGGGGGGGGGGAGGAGTGTGCGCCCGTCTGGAGGGGCGCGGATGGAAGGGGAAGAGGGAGAGCCGGATAGAGAGTAGTGTGTGGAGTCGCGCGTTTGAGGAGCAGGAAAAAAATAATGTGTGCTTTCTACAACAGACTGAACATCATTTCATTGCCGACGCTCGCTCTCTCTCTTCTGCAGTGGAATATTTATGTAATGGATCAGAAAACCAGCCAAGGAAAACTATCTGAGGCTTGATGCAGTATACAAAAAAGAAACGTGCCTTAATGAAAAAAAAACTACGAAATTTCACGCCCTAAGAAAGGGCCAGTTCGTGTTTCTTATTCGAGCATGCCCTCCTTCCGGGCATGCATGCTCATGATTTGGGCCCGGCAGTGCTGCTGTTGCTCTTTTTGTGAAAGAGTTGCCAGTAGCCTGTCTGCTTGTGCGTCCCATCTGAGGTAGAAGGCCAGGTCCCGCGTGAAGCGCAGCCAGTCTATCCCAGTGTAGGACCCGCGGCGATTGCTGCGACACCAAGTATTGTAACGTTCCCGCCATAGCTCGGCTCCCCACTGCGCCACCGAGCCTTTCTCTTCGTTATAGCCTTTGGCGGTGGTAATTTTCTCATAGAAATATTGGACATGCAACGGGCTGCTCGTGTAGGCACTCCGCCAAAAGATCTCGGTGTTGTATTCTGCATCTTGTCTCAGGTTTATCTGATCGACCTGAGGGTCCACGTAAAGAAAGAAATGCCAAGCGATTACTTCGTCGGGCAGAGAGTCTAGTCGAGCGACGTATTCCCTGCAAGCCGGCGTGCCCGTACGGCCTGCAAATTGGTTGGAGACGGGCGAGTAGACGTAGCGTCGTTCGCCTCTCTCAACCTTCACTGTATCTTCATGGTTCGATAAAAACATGTAGCCTGCCTTGTTCAAGACCGTGTAGATAGGCACGAACTTGGCGTTGATGTTTTGCGTTTTACTGGTAATCATGTCCTTGATCGTGTTAGAGCCCTGCTTGTTGGTCGAATGCACTGCCTCCTCCGAAACCACCAGGATCTTGCCCACTAGCTGCGAGTTATGTTTGCCGAAAGTCCTCTGGCTTGCTGGTTTTGAACACCCAGTTGGCTCCGATCACTTTTGTCAGCAGCTCGACAAGCGTAGATTTTCCCGCCCCTGGCAAAGAAACAAAGACCAGCGCCTGCTCTGGTTTGTTGCCCTCTCGCAATAAGGTTTTGAACCACTTCTGCAGGTAAAGATACATTTGTGTGACTCCCCCAGCCAGCACGTCGTGCATGTATTCCCTGAGCGGTTGTGCGAGGCCGAACATGGCGGCCTCATCGAGCCCCCGCGCCTCCATGAAAGCCTCTATCTGCGCGGGCGTGACTCTAAAGCCCGTGAATGCGTTCAGGTAGGTCGAGCGGTAGTCACTGGATCGCGCGTTGTTCCGCTCCTCGTCACGCACGGTAAAAAAATTCTCCGTTGAGTTTGCACAGCGATGACTAGGGTTCTCTGACCAGACGCGAATCACATTGCTGCGAAGAAGGGTTGGGGTACTTTGCTGCTTGAGCGTCTTTTTCGCGGAGGCGTCCCGGGCCTGTTTAGTTGGCTCATCGGGTGGAGACCAGCGAATGCTGTGGGGTGGGATCTCCAGCGGAAAGGTTTTCCCGCTGCGTAAAAACTCGTTTTCGTTTTCAATGACCCATTTTCTTTCGGTCCCATCTGAAGACATTGTCAAAACAGCATAAAGTCGTTTGCCCATTGCCTTCAACTCGCACAGGTAAGGGTTCAGAAAAAGAGTAAGCCTCTCCATGAATTTTTCGCGAGCTGTTTTGTACTCCTCCTCAAAAAGCTTTGCTGGGGACCAACGAGCTTGCTTGTCGTTCAGGGGCTTAACCAGGCGTCCGTTGCTAGCTGCATCGTGCCAGTGAGACACAAAGAAATCAATGGCCTCTTTCATACAATCCTTCTTGTCTGTAATGCAGATATCAAGGTCGATACTTGGCAGGTTTTCTCCGATATAGCGACGTGCTGGCTTCGTTGTGTCTTGCAGCGGTGCCAGTAGTTCATTTAGCTTCTCTTCATATTCCTGCATGTCGAGATAGTCTTTCTCGCCGGATTCATCCTGGCCAACACTCTCTCCGTCGACTGTGTCTTCTTGCTGTCCTTCTCTTTCTTTTGGCGCCAGCTGAAAACACACCGCTCCTTTTCGGGAGCATTCGCGATCATTGCAGCAGACGGACAAGCTGCGGCTATTAGGCAGAGCGATGATTGAAGCGTTATTAGAATCATGAAAGACGCCGGTGTAGGCAGGGCATGGATGGCGACGAGACCCCTTGTATTGGATGTAGAAGTGACCCGGACCAAGTTCGGGCCTGCTCCTAACAACGAAGGAAACGCCGTTGGTATGGTCGCGCACATCGCGTAAAACACCAGCTTTCAAGGGCAGGCCTGCCCTTCGCAGACAGCCCGCCTGCCGACGATGCGGGGTGTTTGCCGAGGGTCGC
Source organism: Paulinella micropora (assembly GCA_019918135.1). Lineage (NCBI taxonomy): Eukaryota > Cercozoa > Imbricatea > Euglyphida > Paulinellidae > Paulinella > Paulinella micropora. Next base: position 151,816 of record WBZZ01007037.1, on the reverse strand, counting down.
TGTCGCTTGAGCTGGCGAGGACGGTTCTTTTCCTTCTTCTTCTTCTTTCTCCTTCTCTTCGTCCCTGGTGCCGGCACCAGAAGTGGCCTGCCATTGCTGGTGCACGTGGGCGTTGGTGCTGGCTAGCTCGTCCAGGGCGAAAGGCTGCGGGTGCTTGTGGGCTGTGCAATCGGTGTCGCCGCAAAAGACACTTAGGACGCGGCTGCCAAGATCAACTCTGACCTTGGCCCTAATATTGCCTGTGTGGTGGAAGACGCCTGGGCGGGCCAGGCAAGGACGAGAAGGCTCCTGCTCCGTGTATTTCAGCTCAAACGGTTCCGCGCCGCTCTCGACTGCATACAAAAGGGCACCACGAAGGCCGCACCGCCTTAAGAGAAATTCGTCAAGGACGGCTCTGCTGTTCCAGTTCGCGTTGTGGTGGCGGGGCTGACAGAACGGACCTCCCGAACTGTATTCGCCGAGCCCGACTTCTTCTTCTTCGTCGTCGTCGGCGGGCTCCTCTTGGCTGCACAAGCGCTTGCGCGGTGAAAGACATTCGCTCTCGCTTTCGGCGACGGGTGACAAAGCTCTCTTTCCGGTCTGTTTAGTACTTTCCGTGAGCTGGGACATGTCTAGCGCTTTTTGCTCTTTTTTGGCCGTGTTCACTTTTAACAGAGGGGATGGGTGGCTGCAACGTCTTCTTTTTTTTTGTTGTCTTTTTTTACCAAAAATGAAATGGTATGAAGAGAGAGAGAGAGAGAAATGAAGGGGGGGGGGAGGAAAAGTGGGAGAGAGAGAGACAGAAATTGAGAGAGAAATGAAGGGGGAGGGGGGCAGGCGCGCCATTTCCCCCCTATTTTCTCAACCTTTCTCCGGGGGGAGGGCGCTACCGCCGGTGGGGGGGGGGGGGGGAAATTGGGGCAATGGAGGAAGAACGACCGCCAACAGAATCTGCGGCGTGGCTGGGCAGCCCGTGCCGTAGTCGTCTTTTTCTCTGTTTTCGTTTTTTTCTCTGTGTTCGTCTTTTTTTTTTAAAAACCAGGCTTTACTAAAAAAAAAGAAAAAAAAAACAACTGCAACAAACCAAGACAGAAAACAGGCGGGGAAAATGAAAGTTTTTGCGGAAGTGTGTCCGGCCGCGCCTTTGCCTAGTTTTCTTTTTGTCTTTGACGCTTATGCGATTTCCGGTTCCCTCCCTTTGTTGTTTCTCTGGCTCGGTTTCTTTCTGGGGTGGCTGATTGCGTGTCGTGGACTCTTGCTTAAATTCTGGCGTTTTTTTATGGGAAACCTGCCGTCCCGCGCCGTTAGTCCTGCGTCTACTACGGTAGTCGTCGCGGCACATTCTCGCGACGTCGCTCTGTGCCTAACGCTGACCGCGCACCTGCGCGGTTGTCGCGTCGTGCTCGCGGCGGGAGACGCTGTCTCTCAGTACCAGGCCGCGCTCATGGCATCGTTGCCCGTGCGGCGGGGCTTAGACGCCAAGGCGGCCGAACGGGCCCTGGACTTTCTGCTCGAACGTCTGCAATCGGGCCTCGTGCGCGTGAGGCCGCACAGCCGCGCCGAGCTGCTGGCCGAGCTCAGCACGAACTTGAGAGCGCTGCTGCCCCGGGACCTTAGTGCGTCCGAGGCTCTGGACAGTGCGGCCTTTGTCAGCCACACGCTCTTTGCAGAGTCCGAGGCGTTGTCGCACTACCCGGACACAGAGCTGCTGGTGTTTGCGAGCGCTACCCGTGCGTCCGAGAGTGAGTTCCGGTTCATGCGCCAAGTGCTGCGGGACTGTGTCGTGCGCTAGCGGCCCGTGGCCAGAATCTTTGTGCCGAACTGCGGCGGCGCGCCCCGTCGCTGCCGGCCCGGGTGCGGTGAGGTGCGCGCTAGAGACCATCTACCGTGAGTGCCAGGGCGGGGGCGCGCCAGTGCCCGCGTTCAGCCTGCACTACTACCTGTTCGGCCTGGGCTGCGACGCGCACGCGCCCCCGATCGCGGCCGCGCTCAACATCTTGAACTTTCATGACCGCTACCCCCGATCGCGGGGCCGCTTCGACGACGGCCTCGCCGAACGGTTCTACCGGCGTTTCAAGGCGACCGGCATCGCACCCGGGCCCGCGCTAGCGGGGTGGGCCGCTGCGTACGAGCTGCTGCGCAACGAGAGTTGCGAGACTTCGCTCTGGTGGGTTTACTTCAATGTCTACATTTGCGGCCAGCCCGGGTACGCGCACCTTCTAGCTAACGTCGACAGGGAGCCCACGCTCGAGGAGTTCGACCACGACTTTCTGGCCATGTCGGACCCGGAGGGCGCCGTGATGGCGCGCAAGCTGTTGGCTAGCTGTTACGTGATCGATTTTCTCTAGCACCTAGCCTAAAAATCATCTTTAAATTAAAAAGAAAGGTTTGCCTTGGTGGTGTTTTTTTCTTCCAAATCCAGGCTTTTTTTTTGGCCCGGGCCGGGGAATGGGACAGTCTGCCGTAGCTCTCGAGTAAGCTCGGAAAAGGTAGTACAAGAAAAACCTTTTATGAAAAGCTCGACAGAAAGCCTTCACGCGGGGAGGAGGGGGGGGGGGGCGCGCACAACTCAAGCCAGGCCCGCTGGCGCTGGCGGGAGGGGGGGTAGCCCCTCCGAAGCGGGGGGGCGCGGGGGAAATTCCGGCGCGGAGGGCGCGGGGGCAATGCCGGCGCGGAGAGCCTCGTCCCCCAACTCCAAGGAGACCTTGTCTAAGAAGAGCTCCACTGCCTCCGCGCGGAACTGCGAGGTGGGGCCAAAGGAGCGCAAGGTTTCCAGCGCGGTGTCTAGTTGTTTCTCGAGCCTGGCCAGTTGGTGGATGGACTCTGCCATTTGGGACAGGCGCTGCTTCCGTTCCCGGACGCTCTTGGCAATCTCACCTCCTCTGCCGGCAGGCGGTGGCCCGCTGGTTCCCGCGGGCTCTCTCCTTTGCCTCTTTCTGGGACGAACCTTCTCGGGGGCCGCGCCCGCCGACGACACTGGCGCAACCGCTCTTGCTGCTTCTGCTTCTTCTTTGTCGCTGTCCTCGTCCTCCTCCTCCTCGGTTGTTTCGTCGCTGGTCTCGGGCGGCTGAGCAGAGCCCTTGCCTCCTTCCGGGACATTGGAGCCCGGAATCATGTGATAAACCGCAGGGAGCTGTAGAGAGGGGTCGCTGCAAACGCGCTTAAACTCCTTGAGCAATTCCTCTGCTGCTAGTCCTGTCAGCTCGAATCGATCAAACAATCTGGCTAAGGAATCCTGGCTGCAGGCGAGGCTGGCAAGCGGAGTGCCCTTAAATTTGACCCGAGTGAAGACCATGTCACTGAACCTGCGCTTGGCACTCTGGATCTTTTGGCGTGCTCTTTTGAGGCCGCAGTCCTGGACGTAGTTCAGCGCTCGGGACACGTTGATCAAGCCTAGCAAGGGGTCTGCCGTGATGCTACCAAAGATGCTCACGGAGAACCTGCCATCCAGGTGGTCCGACATGCCTTCCCCCGCCGCCCGGGGGTTAGAGGAAGAGTGTAGCGCACAAGCCAAAAGAGAGCTCAGACTTTTTTTTTGCTTTCGCCACATTCTCAGGCTCCCCCCCTCCTCTGGAGGGGGGGGGGGGGGGAAGGGCGGGCGGCCCCCCCCCGGAGAGGGGGAAAGGGCGGGGCGGCCCCCCCTGCCAAAAGTTCGCAAACTCCGACGAAATTTTTTCTGTTTTCTTCATTGGCCGCAAATTGCGACACGGTGTCGTTTTTACCGGAAATGTAGGGTGGCAGGATTCTAGAATTCAGCTTTCAATTCAGCTCGTATCAGAGAATTTGACAAAAGGCCCGCCTGCACCTGCCACCACAAAAGTCATGCGTCAGGATTCTGGGTTTTTTGGGGGCATCGGGAAAAAAAATCCACACCTGTCACCACAAAAGTCATGCGTCAGGATTTTGGGTTTTTTGGGGGCATTGGGGGTCTCAAGCCGCACCGGACACCTCACAGATCCGGTGACTCCAAAAAATTCCTTCAATAAGTGTTGGCCAAAACAAAAAAAAAATCCCCTCCCACCAATGTTCGCTCGCCCCTCCCCCGGCATTTAAGGAAGGGGGGGGGCCGCGCAAACGTCACCCCTGCCTCCCGCCGATTAAAAAAAACCGGCCCCCCCCCCCTCGTTTAAGGAGGGGAAAGGTTGGGGGGGGGGGGGGGGCGGCAGCCTGCGCAGCCGCCGCAGCCGCAACACAGCGGGCGCCGTCGCCAGGAGGTCGACGAACACTTCGTGGGTGACGTCGGTGTGACGCAGACCAACTTCCGACGAGGAGGTTCGCAGCTCCAGCCTGCCCACCGTAACGCAGCCAGCGCAAGATCTCCTTCTGCGTTGGCGTAAGGTTTGGAGCAAAGCAAAAGTTAGGTTCGGCTTTTTACACCTGTACGGGTTCAAACACCTTGCACTCGTCAGAGGTATGCGTTTCGAGGAGCTAGACATAAGGTTATCTGGGAGAATAATTGATCAAGTGCTCGAGGAGGCTCGGAATGAAGAGAGGTTAAACGAGTTACAAATCCTGGGCAGCCTGTGCGTGGACAGAATTCTTATTACTGAAAGCGCCCTAAGACTTAAATACCGGCCCCGAGGTATTTCAGAGTTAGGACTGCATGTCCTGAATGACCTGGCCAGGTTCAATACGGATAAGCTACAATTACCTCCACTGCCAACGCTGCGTTCAGTTTGGGTGGCAATATTTGATACCGACGGACTTGTCCTGGATCACCTGATTGAACAGCTCCTAACCCTGCCGCTAGAACTGGAAAAGCTGTCGCTGTATTTTACAGACATAAGCCCCGTGCAGATACAAAGGCTCTTTACCCGTTACCGCCACCTTCGGTTGAAATTAGGTTTCCCCCGAGATCACCACGACTATCCCAACCCGGCGGCAAACGCTGGTTTCACGAGAGGCCCCGCGCTCTAAGTTTTGCGAGAGGTGCGGTGTATGAGGGGGGGCCGGCCCCCTTGCCCCACCCGCCCCAAAGAGAGAAATGTTTGTACAACCCAAAAATGTCCCTTTTTTTTACTAAAGAAATCATCAAATGACCAAAAGAAATTTGGAATTTGTCGCTTACCCTTCGCCGGATTCTGAAAGGAAAAAAAGATAACTATATCTGCTTTTAATAACTAGGTGATGATGCAGGCCCACTCTCCCCCTTCACTTTTGCTTTAAATGTTAGGCGGGCACCCAGACGCTGTGGCACCGCGCGCCCGCGCAGATCCGCACCAGCGAGGGCGAGCCCGTGCACCCATCCGTGTCCACTGTTTTTCGGCGGGCAGTCCTGACGGTTGTGGCGGGCGGCAGCCTGCGCAGCCCCAGCCGCCGCAGCCGCAACACAGCGGGCGCCGCCGCGTCCAGGTTGACGAACAGTTCGTCGGTGACGTCGGTGTGGCGGAGGCTGAATTCTGACGACGAGGTTCGCAGCTCCAGCGTGCCCACCGTAACGCGGCCGCGGATAATCTCGCGCTCCCAGCCGGGTGGTAGGTGCATGACCAGGTGCGAGACCTGACATTTGTCCAGCGTCAACGGCGGGGAGCCAAGAGTGTATTGCAGCGACAAATGTAGGGGCGACCAGGTCTCGCGCAACCAGACGATTTGCGGGCAACACACCAGAGTGAGCGACGCCAGCCGCGACCCCAACGACAGCGGGCGGTGGGCCGTGCTGGCTAGAACCGAGCAGTAGCCCAACAGCAGCTGCTCGAGCACGAGCAAGTGCTGGAAGCTGCGTAGCGCCTGGCAGTGCAGCGCGCACAGCGAGCCGACCGCGACGCCCGCGGTAGACAGCGGCCAGCCCTCGACGGCCGTCAGGCAGGGCAGGTCCACCAGCTTGAGCGACGCCAGCAGGCCCGACGAAGACCGCACCCGCAGCCCGCTGACGTACGGGGCCCGCTCCAGCGCCAGTTGCAGGCCATCGGTATTGTTGTGCGACCAGACGCACAGCGTGGTGCCCGGGCTCCAGTGGCAGCCGACCACTTTCAGCGAGCGCACCTGCGCCGAGAGCTCGACCCGGGCCAGCGGCGTGCCAAAGACCGACACTGAGCTTCCGCCGGCGTGCCAGGCCAGCTTGCGCAGGGTACTGGCGTTTCTCACGACGACGTGCAGCAACCGCTGCGTCTCCTCCGCAGCCACCGTGAGCTCGCGCAGCACGGTCGCTGTGCGCGCGGGCTGCAGGGTGATCGTACCGGGGCTGGCGGCGTGGGCAAGGGCGGGGTTTTCGAGCCGCAGCACGCACACCTGCAGATCCAGCATTGAGACGGCCTCCTCGTCCGAGGCCGGCAGGTCCCGGATCGTGAAGGCGCGCGACGACAAACGCCCGGTCGTTTCACGGCGCACTAGCCTGCCGAACGGCGCCTCCGAGATCGCGTGTCTCTCCTCGTGCAAGCCGCGGTGGTCCAGCACGGTGAGCAGCGTCTGGTCCTGCAGGTGCCGGAGTGCCAGGCAACACGCTACCAGGTTGACAGCGCTGTACACGCGCCGGCACGCGACCCGTGGGCTCAGCGCCGCGAGCGGCGCGCACCGGAAGACCGCGGGGCTGTGCCAGAACGCACTTTTGTGGCGCAGGTCGTTTGTCGGCGCCAGCACCTTGGCCAGGACCCCCAGCCTGCCGTAGTGGTCGGGCTGCTGCAGCAGCTCGGCCAAGAAACAGCGCCAGCGCTTTTCTAGCCGCAGCCTCTCGCACAGGGCGTTGGTGTTGAGTCCCTTGGCGCTGGCGCCGAGGGCCGCCACGTCTCTGGCCGACAGCCAGGGCAGGAACAGTTGTACCGTGTGTGACAACATTCTGGCAGCGAAAAAAAAAGAAAACACACCCCCGGCCCGCGCCAGAAAACAAGTCAGCCGACACAAATTTTGCAGAAAGAAAAAAAAAGTCCCCGCCCACCCCCCCGGCGTTTGCCGATCAACAGGCCCCCCCCCCCCCGGCGTTCTGGGGGGGGGGGGGGGCCGCGCAAACACGGGTAGGGGTACAACCCCCCCCCCCCCCACGGGAAAGAACACAGACACAGAGAGTGGGGCCGTGCGAAATAAGGCGCTGATTTCAAGCGCTCTCTCTCTCTTGCTCGTCTGTGCCCCTCCCGCCCGTCGTCGAGACTTCTCGTTTTCCCCCCAGGGAACGGACGGGGGCGCAAAAAAAAAGACTTGCAGCAGCCAAAACGCCGGGAGGGGGGGGGGGCAAATGGCAAAATTCGCCTGCAGCAGAATTCTGCTGCCGGCGAATGCACGGCCAATGGGCCCCCGCCACCTTCGCTAGGCCCGTGACGTACGCTCGCCACCGGCGGCCCCCGTCTTCGGTAGCCGCGTGCATCCCGTCGGACAGCACGGTGCGCGACGTGTCAGTGGGCTGCCTGAGCGGCCGCGGCACGGACGAGAACCCGCACGATTTCACCTTTGACGATCGCAGCCTGCGTGTAGACCCGCAGAGCGGGCGCTGCGAACTGTGCGGCGGGGATGTCATTTCTTGCCCGGGCCACCAGGGCCATTTGGAGTTCCCGGAGCCGTTCCTGCTGCCACAGCTCAAGAAACAAACGTACCAGGCGCTCGTCCTGGCGTGCAAGTTCTGTGGCGCGTACCTGTGGGAGACAGGAGCGCTGGTGTCGGCCAGGGTGCCAACTACTAGCCAGCGGGTCATCTGCATCGGAGCCTTCTGGACGGGCGCTAACATCATCATCTCCCGTGCGAACAAGAGGTGGAGGACGCTCAGGCTCAGGCTCTGCAGGCTCAGGCTCTGCAGGCTCAGGCTCTGCTTCGTCCGTGCCGGCCGTTGACAGCGCCGTATTGATTTCAGCCAGGAACTCTGCTGATTCCTTGCGTATCTTGCTACGAGCATCATCGTCCAGTTCGTTAGTGATAAGGACGAGATTGCCACGCAAATTCTTTGCAAGCTCCTCCTGTAATTTCTTTCTTTCTGTGCCCACGAAAATCGTGTCCTCGGTTGGCCGACGCAACAGAATGAGGTCCTCCAGCGCTTCGCACAAGCTCTTACTCGGTTCATTAGCTTTCCAAAGGTCGAATTGGTCTGGGTCAGGAAGAGCACTGAGAATTTCTTTTCTATTTACCTCGTCGTCCCCGAAACGATCATCTTCCAGCTCGGTGTAGAAATCAGTATATGCCCCAGTACGTTTGGGGTTATTTCTAGTGGTGTTCCGGAATGCCTGGAGGGCAACCCCGATTGGCTCCAAATTGTTACGCTTAAGGCAAACATCCAAACAGAAGATCCTGACCAATTTTTCCCACGCAGTTATTGCGCTCGTGAGGCTTGCATACCCTGCGGCGTCTGTCATCTCTGACCCCCCCCCCCCCCCAGTGCTGTCCTAAAAGCAAGACGCTCCAGTCGCTGTGTGAGTCTATCTATTTGCTGCTTATGATAGAGAAGACAGAGTGACGAGGAGGGGAAAGAGGGGGGGGGGGGGGGAAGGGCGGAAGGGGGGACAAAGGAGGGGAGAGGGAAAGGGGGAGTGGGGGGGGGGGGAGGGGGGGGGAGAACGGCCAGGGAGAAATGATCCCTCTTACCCCCCACCCCCCCTCTTGCCATGCCCTGACTATCCTTTGGGTTTTTTTTTTGTTTTTCATAAATAGCCCTTGGGGGTGGGGGGACGGCGGGGCGTGGCAAATGGAATGGCACCTGTACGATCAGTTGACTGAATGCGCCACACAATTCATCTCGTGCTGGGCTTCCCCCGCCAGCAGAGCTAGGACCCCGGCGGGAAAAAGCCACGCATGTAGCCGTGCTTGTGAATGGGCCCGAGGGGGCCGTGGCTTGCCCTGGTCAGTCTGTCTATCTTCAGGGGCTATACACTACTGTCACAAGTCCAACGGCTGTGCACGACAAGACACCTGCCTGCTGACGGGCTTGCCGACTACTCTCCTTGACCTAGAGGCCTCCGCGGATGACCTGCAACACGGGGGCCCCTTACGCGCCCGATCGTGGTCGGAGGGGCGCACGCGGGTATTCTACATGCCGACTGGCTTGTCTGCCCTGAACTCACCCGTCGACAAGTGCACCTGTGCGCCCAACTGCCTGCCGGCCCTGCAGCGCAAGCTGTCCGTGGAAAGGATCTGGCGTCTTGGGGACCGCCAACTCATTTATAAGCTCTGGCTGGCACAATTACCCGGCCCCTGCTCTGAAGCGCCCGCCTCTCTGCGCGGCTTTGCGGCGCTTCTAGGTGAATTGCTGACTGTAGGCGGGCTCCACTGGCTTTGGGCCTACTTGTTGCTGTTACTAGCCTCAGACTGGCAGCAGCAGGCATCGCCAGAGATCGCCGTGGTGCCGCGCCCGATACCAGAAACTCTTGCCTTGTATAACTCTCTGCTTACCTCGACGCCACGCTTCTTACTCGGCGGCTACGGGGCCCGCGCGTGGGTCCTTACAAATTTACGTACTTTTGATCGCGAACACCTCCGGCAGGTGTAGTCAGCAGGGAGGCAAGACCTGCCGGAAAGAATATATGCTGAAACAAGCACGGGAACAACGGGTGAGAAGAAGGGGGGGGGGGAGAGGGAGAGCGGGGGGGGAGGGGACGGGGGGGGGGGGGACTAGCATCCCCCTTGCCCCTCTTCGTCCCCTTTCTTTTCCCCTTCCCCCGCCTCCCCTCTCTTCTCTCGTACCTTATTTAAACCAAAACTAAAGTGTCTCTTGATTTGAACAAGACCGATCTGACATAAATAAGTAAAAAAGACAAGACTCCCCCCCCCCCTGCCGGCCCAAAAGAGTTAGCAAGATGGATTTCCCAACGGCTTTGGCATCGGGGTTCATGTCAGGAGTGGGACTGTTGGGGAGGCTGGTTGCAAGAGAGCCTAAGCAGCCTACTACACCCTATCGTATCGTCTTTTTTCGCATTCTGCAGACGCTTTGCGATCTCCGGGGCCAAGCGGCCGATGAAAGCATTGTGCTACTGAAGACGCTGCAATTGGGTGTTCCTGGTGGTAGTAGCTCGAAAAGAAAGCAAACTGATACTAACAGCCTTACCCGGCCCGCCTTTGGTGGTTGGATCGGATTTTGCAAAGGAATATGGCTCGTACGCAGATACCTGGACTTGGATTGTCTGTGCGTTGCTATTGGAACTGTCCGATGCTTACGAACAAAATCAAGGCGAGAGCTTTTGGTCTAACCCCCAAGCGATTACTAAGAAATTTGCTGAACATTACCTTGGAAGATTCCGGGGCGCCAAGGGCTCTAGAGTACATGTAGCTAGCTTTGATACTTGGGCAATGATGCATTACGTCCAAGCTGGACGCAGCTATATGGAAACAAAAGAGCTGCATCGCAGCAGCAGGGGACTATTTGAAAGAAATGTGCTGGAAGCTGTTTGGGCCCGACAAGTAAAGGAAGGAAGAGTGCGGCGAGATATAGCTAAGGCTTGGGAAGATGTTCATTCTGCGAATGAAAGCATGGTTGTACCCACTCTGGTTGACGTATACGACGAGGGCGATACCTGGACCAACAACAGCCCCTACCTAGCCGGCGCCACTCATTTTGTGTTTTGGCTAGCTACGTTTGCTAAGCTAGCAGCCGAGGAGCTGTCGCGTTCAAAGTCCCTTAATAACGACACCTTAGCAATACTTCTTCTCCAATCTATCTGCCAGCAGAGCTCGGGAAGTGCTTCTCTGCAGCAAGAAGTAACGATAGGCTGCAGTCGGGATGCAACGGATGACAAAACAACGGTGCGGCCAAACAACACTAAAATCCAAGCTCGAACGCTCGGAGAAGGCTTTTCTGAGATGCTGAAGAAAGCCTTGGTAACGGCCAACTTCCCCGGGGAGGCCGGGGAGGATGAGAACGCAGCGATCGTGCAAGAAACTCTTCTGTGGATGAAGGCTACAACAGATAACTGGTGTGAGAGTAATACAACCTTCGTCCGTACGTATGCAAGCCTGGGCGCAGAATTAAGGGCACTGATAGCAAAGAAAAGCTCCGCGGGGAGAGGGGGTAATATAGGAATCACTGAGGACGCAAAAGAGGCAGTGGATGCTGCCGAGGTTGCAAAAGTGTGGGAAAACATTCAAATGAATCCATCGGTGACACCGGCGTCGGATGCGACAAAGAGACGGGCAGAGGAAGCTCCGATAAAGATGGAGAACAACGACGGGGCAGAGGAGGAGGAGGAGGAGGAGGAGAGGGGGCGGGAGGAGCAAGCGGAAAATGAACTGCGACAGGAGACGGCAAGGGGCAAGGAGGAGGAGGAGAAGGAGGCGGAGACTCCACAAGGGAAGAAAGGGAAATCGCGGAAGAAGCAGACGAGAGCACGGGTCTCGGCGTCGAACCCCAGTGTGTTATTATCCTTGGCTGGAGATGAAGAAGATGAAGCAGAAGCAGGAAGGGAAGATTCGACTGCTTCGAATACTTCGGATCCTCCTCCCGCACCGCCTTTAGAAACACCACCAAAGCGTGCAGAAGATAAACCTCCAGCTGACCTCGGAAAACGGGGTAGGCCTCGTAAGGGAGCGAAGCTGAAGCCGGAGCCGAGGGCGGAGCCGGAGCTGTCGATTGCGGAGCAGGCGGCGGAGTTTGGGTTGAGGAGGTCCGCAAGGGTTGCGGCGAAGAAAGAAGAAGCTGAAAAGACCCAGAAGGAAGACGCTGAAAAGGCCAGGAAGGGAGCTGAAAAGGCCAAGAAGGGAGCTAGGAGGCACACGCCTCATCCAACTTCTCTTGTCTCTCGTCGTGTCGAAAAAGAAGTGAACGTCCCAGGTCTGGCGGATTTGGGGAGGGCTGACCCTAGACAACGAGCAATTGCTGGCAACGATTCGATTGTGTTGGGCGTCTTCCATGCACTACGCGCTGTCATCATCAGGCCTGAAGTTGCTGCTGGTGCTGCTACCTCGGCCGAGCAAAGCCCGTACCAAGTCATCTCAATGCCGACGTACAGCAAGTTTATGCTAGAGTTCACGCAAAAGATTTCCAATCTAAGGAACCAAGTTGACAAAGCCGCGGAACGGACCGAGGATTCGTTCTATGCTGCACAAAACGCCGCCAGAGCTGAGCTACCAGATACCCCCTACCATCCGTACGCAGAAGTCGTGCCCTGGTTGGCTGAATCCGTCACTAGCATCATTGAGGCAGAGCATCATCGTTGTTTTTCTGCCGCTACATGAAAAGCTATGGAGGCGGAGTCTATTTTCTGGCACCAACGTTCTGACGATGGCTGAATCGTACGGAGCCTATCGGACATGTTTGCAGAAGGCACAGGAAGCTTTCCGGGATTTGCTAGAAAACTCAAAACTTAAGGGCACTAGCGATTTAAATATTGAACACTTCTTGGGAAAGTTCATAAACAAACTCGGGCCCGCCAAAGAAACATTTCCAAAGCTACAAGGCAAAGACGACCAACGGATCCTTGCCTTCGAAGGCCATGCCCTGAACGACAAATGGCTCAACGTGGTAGACTATGCAATTTACGCCGCTCTGGACTACTGCCTACACACTAATGTGCGGACCATTAATGGTGTTACGGCCAGAGTTCTTGGAGCGGTTGAGCTTGAAGAAAACCGATACTTTGTACTTGTCCTCTCGGGCCATGATGACAAGAGCCTTGAAATGAGAGCAAGGGCAACAAATAGTTATCCGACACACAAGAAGGATGATGCTGATTGGGACAAGAACAGATTGCTGCTGTGTCCGGAGTTCTCTGCTACTTTCTCGGACTTGCGGCTGAAAGGAGCGCTGCAGGGCTACTCACGAGCTATGACTCTCTCAAAATCAAAACCTTTTCTAACAACCCAAGAGTACACAAACCTTGCACCGGTAACGACAGGATTGTTTGGCAATCAGCTTTCTAATTACGCTGGTTACACCGAAGCACTGCAACAAGTCTTGTCGCTGGTCCCGCCCCTCTTGAGTGCTGAGGCAGGCAATGCAGGGAAAGGCACAAGCGACGTCCTGGACCCACAGGCCGGGCCTCTGGCCTTTGTAGACGTAGCCTACCTACTGAAAAAGGGACAAATTGCAGTACCAGCAGCATAAAAACACTAAAAACCTGCCCTTGCGGCCGCCCGCCTTGCCTGCCTGCCCAATTACAAGTCTTTTTGTTGGCTTCTCCCGCCAAGATTTAATTAAAATACAACCTCCCCCCCCGTTTACATGAAGACTCTGCTCATTTCCCCGAAATAGCCCTGACGCACACACTGTCCTACGTATTGAACGTTGTCTTCCCGGCGCGCCGAGTGCGTGACATAGTCGACGACGCTCCGCTGCAGCAGCAAAAACAGCTGGTGGCCGACGACCCCCGACCCTCGATCGGCAGGGCCCGCCTTGGCTCTGGCCTCGGCCACACTGGCCGGCTGAGCGGCGGGAGCTCCCCCTGCCCGGACACGCGCCGGGCGGGCCCACTCCTGCACTTGCTTTTGACAACCAGCGCGCGCGAAGCCGGCGTAGTCCTCGTTCGCGGCCGCCGCCAAGCAGTGCGCCTCTAGCAGGACGCGGGAGTGTCCTTCCTTGGCAGGCAGTGACCATCGATTAGGCAGCTCCTCGGGGTAAGGCAGCCGGGCATAAAAAAGCATGTCCTCCGAGTCGTGCGCCCACTCGGACTTGGGGGAGCAGTTTAGGTGTGGCAGGTACATGTCAGTCACGCCCTGCGTCTGCACGCGCACCTGTTTGCCCTGCAGCAGCCCGTCCTCCCCGCACACTCCCAGAAACCTCCACAGCACCTCGGCCGCGCCCGCCGCAAGCGGCTTGCGGGGATCCACCCGATCCCAGTTTGTTGCCACGTTAGTCACCAGCGGCAGCTCCCCGACAGCTCTCTCCAGATCGCTACGTTTCGCGATTACTATGTCACACGTCTGCACTTGGACCGCCTTGTCACCACTGTAGGACGTGACGGCCGAGCCGGGGACCTGTCGCGCCGGGTCTGCCTGGGTTTGCGCCACGCAGGTAATCACAACTTCTCCGCATTCCACATCCTCCGGCCCCGCTTCTCCAAACAAACTCCGTCTGCTATCCATGGCCTAAGGAAGCAGGAGAGAACAATAAATGAGACCCAGTTGTTCTGTTCCGTGCCAAGATTTTTTTTTTCTCTCCTTGGTTCTTCTTAGCACAAAAAAAAGGTATTTGCTGAGCTAGCCCGAGTAGGAGGGGAGTAGATAATCTGCTCCCCTTGTATACTTTGGCGCCCCCCGCGCCGCCGCACTCCTTCCCCCCCCCCCCTCCCCCCCCCCACCCCCTTTTCCCCCGCGCCGCCGCACTCCTTCCCCCCCCCCCCCCCCCACATTTCCCTCTTTCTAAGTTGTAAGAGGCCAAGGGATTCGCGAGGGGCTCATGTCCGGCAGTCCTGCTGGAGGTGATTTCAAGCAGCTGTTGGGGCGGATAGTGACAGAGTTACAGAAAACCCCCCAACCCCTAAGAGCACGGCTTCATGTAACGCAACGCCATTTGATCTTTGTGAGCGGGGCGGCGGCGGAGACCGTATTCGGCATTCGCGCCTACGAGCTTGCTCCAGCCGTAAAAGAAGTTCAAAAAAAGATCCTCCAGGTGCAGCAAGACACCAAAAGCTTGGCCTTATCCTCTGCTGTGCCCCGAACCGTTTGTCTCCGATGGTTTCCCTCCTCAAACAGTGCGCGTGAACATATGCTGGATGAAGAAACACGCCAAGACTTACGCAGGCTGCTCACACTGGTAGAACATGCCCACTACCACGAAGTGTTAGGCAACCACCAAAACGTGTTTTACAAGGCACGTGCTACCACTTTACGTGTCTTAAACAGAATAATAACCCCAGAACCAACGGCTAAGCGCTGCTTGCTTATCTTACAGGAGTCAGAGCACTGGGGAGACATTTACCTGCTCAAATGGCTCAAAGAGAGCGGAACTAACGAGCTTCTCGCGCCCGGACTCAGGGGATTGTATGCGCAAATAAGCAGCATCGCGACGCTCCTGCCAAAACAAAGCGGGGCAGCGGAGCAGGAGTACTACGTTTGGTCCGGCATATCACCTTACGCAATTTTTAAGAAGCCAGAGAAACGGCCTTTGCCTGTCCGGGGCGACTCTCCTTTTGTCTTTCTGGGGCTGGAAAGAGATTGGTTAATTCACAAAGGAGATAGATATAAGCTAGACAGCGAAAGCGAAAAGGCCTGTTTCTATCCCGTACCTTCAAGCCTGTTCCCTGCTAGTGTGCCAGCAAACTGCAGAGAAATAGTCCTTGGTCTGTTGCACTACTTGTTGCTTGTCTGCAACACTTACGAAAGGCTGGGAAAGGAGGTCCACGGGTCCCTGGCTCCTGTAGTACACACCTTGCTAGTAGACGTCATTCCCCCCGCGCATCAAGAACAATTGTGCAACGCGTTCTCTCTACTTATGAGACTTGACGTGTGGGCTTTGGAACAGGGCTGGACTCCCTTTTTGGAGCGCTTGCTTTTAAGCAACAACAGTCTAGTCAAAGCTGTCATTACCGGCGCGCACGAGCCTTTGCGCTACCCCTACAAACCGTTTGGGGTCGTTTATGAAGAATGCGTGTATCTGTATCAGATACTCAATCGCCTTGTGACAGATCGATTCCGGAGGGACAGGTCGGTGCTTGCGGCAGGAAAAGATTTCTTAAGGAGGCTCTTGCCAAATGGTACGCAGATGTCGTCGGCCCCAGCGAGTTTCGGAGCGAAGAGAAAGAATGGGATAACTATCTGGGCAAAGAGGCACACCAAGCCATGACAAAAAAGAAGCAATACTCTGGTCGCTTCCAGCTTGTCCATGTTTAATTGTTGGCTCTATTGTGAATACGTCGGATGGTGGACGGACGAGAGACAATTTTTTTACACTCCCACCCCCTCCCTCTCCCCTCCCTTTTCCTCTCCCTCCCCCCTCCCTCTCCCCTTCCTTTCATCTCCACGCGGAGCCTTCCTCAGCAAAATCGACTTGTTCTCTTTCCCTTTTTACAATGAAATTTGTCGCCAAATTGTCTTCTGTGTGTTTCCCCGGAAAACCTGCCGGCCCTTTTCTTGTGACGTGGGGCCGGCCTGTCTACCCCCGTGAATTCTTATTAAGATTTCAATCCAGCTTTCAGTGTCAAGTGTAAGACTTTGTCGGGTTTTAATTAAAAAGACTTTTTTTTCTTGCTCTCTCGATTGAGGACGCGATTCTCTGTGGTGCAGTCGACCGGTCTGCCGCGCTGTGGGGTGCTGCTTTAATGTCTTTTCTGAGAGCTTTTTTTTCTCCCTCCGACATATCCAAGTCCATTGAAGGAAGGGGTTGCTTTCCTGGCGGAGGGTATGGCGGAGGTTTGGAGCGTTTGAGACGGGACGCTCGGCTGGGCCGTGTGGCGGCAGGGCCGTTGTTGCCGCTGTCTTTCCCGAATTTGTTTGTTATCTCTTTTCGGGTCTGGTCTATCTGTTCTGGAATTAAGCCAACCAAGGGAATTAGGTTGCCACCTTGTGCGGGGACGGAATTTCGCGCTCCCAACGCCGACGTCGGGGGCTGCTCTGCTTTCTTTTTCGTCAGGACCTGCGTGGCAGGCCGCCGTCGTTACCAAAAGTGGACGACAGCGTGTTTCTGTTCTGGACGCTGACTCTGCGGGGCTTTGGGGGGGAGGGACACCGGCTCCGAATGGTAGACAACGCGATCAAGAGCCCACGCCTGTTGCTGCGGCGGCTGTGTGTGTTTTATCTGTGCCGGTGACTGCGAGGCGCCGGCCCCTTGCGATCGATACCACACAATTACGTATGCTATTATTTTGGCCTTCAGGTCTCCCGCCTGATATTCCACGCGGGCTTTCCTTTCTTGTTTACTAAGCTGCACGAGTAGTTCGGCCCAGAAGGCGGGCCAACAGAGAAATGCACCCAACATTGAATATGCATCTGTGTTGTTTGTCGCCAATGAATCGTGCAGATTTTTTATACGCATGGGCCCTGGTTTGTTTTGATGAGAAAACTTTGTGAGTAGGCCTTCGAGAGTCTTTTGAAATATTGGCAAACTCAATTCTTCCCGTATAAAAATTTCAGGATTATTGTAATTGTTTACAAGCCCTACTATATAGTCCTTCCGGAGCTGGATAGACTTCCCGAACCTGTGGCTGTGAGCAAAGCGCTTCTCTGGCTTCTCTCCCCAAGCTCTCAGACGCCACAATTGCGTAGTAAGACCAAACAGAACTCCTTTCGACACCATCAACGCAGCTGTTCGTATACCCTCGATATCGTGTTCAGACCACGATATCTCAGCGCCTTGGTAAAGCTCGTCCCAACATGCAAAGCTGGCATAGAGTCTGGCTACTGGCGATTTGTATAAGTCAGCAGCACGTATAGAATCGGGTGCGACAGAGAGTGGCGGGGTTGCATGAAGTAAATAGTTGGCCCGTCGGCTTAGTAATTTGCACTTTGGTAACATAACCTCTTGCCTAAAAATGTTGTCTTGTGTTGCCAAACACTCAAACCTTTTTTCGTACTCTAGCAAAGCTTTTTCCTCAGCTTGGTACATTTGCTAGACAAGCAAGTTTACAATTAGGGGTACCTTAGCTCCCTCTCGAGGCAGAGCCAGTCTCTTTGTAAGTAAAAACTATTTCTAGTACTCGTTCGCCCGCTGACGGGGCGGCGCCGGGGGTCGGGGCGAGAGCGTCGAGCGTCCTAGTAAAATTTGCCGGGGCCGGTCTGACGAGGCAGGCTAAGTAGCATTGTAGCTGGTGTTCTTGCTTGACTAGGGACCAGATTTCACGCGGCCATGCTAGAGGTAGCGCGCTGCCGCCCCCCGGCGCTGCCGATTTGCTTTCAGTGACTTTGGTCTGGCAGGCTGCGCCAGCAAGCAAAACCACCTGGTAGGGGCTGGCCGCTTTCCCAGGCGTCGGGAATTCGCTGGAGTGCAGAGAGACCCGCGGGCCTAAGGGCACGTCCGTCAGGTGGGCAGTGTGCGGCTCCCACACGTGACCTAGCGCCGCGTAGCAAGCCAGTTTTCCAACCCGCCCCAGCAGCCCTGCCAAGCCAGGGGGGAGCTGCATGTCCGGGGGGTGGGCAACGCGGCCCTGATTGTTCCACTCGAGTTGCAGTGACAGCGCCTTGCCCTGCAGGTGGCGGGGCGCAAGCTGGGCGCGGGCCGTCCGGGCTAGGCGCGCCAGGGTTTCTTGAACCCTGACCAGGCGGGCTTCCCGCACATCTTGCCAGGGCACCCACCCCGGGCCCGCCAGGCACGCCCTAGTGCAGCCGGGCGGAGTTTCCGCCTGCACGTCCTTCCAACTGCTCATTGGAGTCTTGGTCTTTTAGGCCTGGGGTGTCAGCCGACGGTAGACTCTTAGCCAAGGGCAGGCCCGGGGGCTGTAGCGCACGTAGAAAAGGCTATCCAACCTCACCGGGACCTCCGTGCGTTCGTACCAGACCGCATCTCGCGGCGGGCCCGCGGCAAACCCCGCTTCGGAGTCCCATGGTTCCGGCAAGCAAGTGCCCTGAGCCTGGGGCACCCAGAACCTGTCTTGTTCTCGGTAGCTTCGACCTGCGCACACAATCACTTCCGGCCACCAGCTTAGCGTTATGAGCAGGCGGCAGCGCCGAGCCAGCCCCTCGCCGCAGCCCGGACAGACGTCCCTGTCGCGGGGGGCCGTACTTTTAGTGACACCCCGCCCCCCCAACAGGGCCTGCCGCAGCTCCTCGAGAACTGTATAGCCCCCCCCCCCCCCCTGACGCACCTCCTCCTCTTTCTCGGTGCTCTGTTCGCCCAGGGGCAACCGGGGAGGCCACGGCGCGCAGGCCCCAGCGGGGACCGCCGACCTTGCGCACCCCGCGCAGAAAAACCACGGCCTACACCATGCAAAGTTTCCCAGCAAGCTAGGTAGCTTTTCTGCACACTTGTGATTTGGCCTGACAAACCGTGATTTCTTGTGTGTGTCTTTAGCTTCGGCATCCAGGTTGCGCACCGCTTTGTAGTTATTATATTGCAGGTTATCGATTTCGCTCCAGTCCCTCCGCAGGTCGCAGAGGGGCTGGGGCTTGCTAATGTACGGCAGCCCCAACAAGTAAAGGAAGAATTGCCAGAAACGGCAATTTGGGCACGGCGCCCTCCGCCCGCGCTCGTCTTCCTGTAAGGTTTGGTAATGGCTGAGGTAGGCTCGATAGCCACGGTAAACCAGCGCGTGGTTTGCCAGCAGGTGAGCTAGCAGGGAGTCCAAGTGCTTTTGGCTCAGAATATCTATTTCTTGGATGCGTTCGTAGCGCTCCTCGATAAACCTCCGAGCCTGCTCCAACCAGCTGGCACGCACCTGCCCCGGCGTATGCCGGATTAGGGGGAGGCTCCTACCGTCAACGTACTTTTGCACGAATAGTCCGACGGTCTTGGCCGCACTGCTTAGACACAAGGATGGTGCCGAGGCGGCCCCACCCCGAACTTCCGGCTTGGGCAAGACCTGGATAAGGGCGCCTGGTCTGCGCAGCGAGGGCGCATCGTCTTCGTGCCCCGGGCCCAGGGTGGGCCAGAACAAAAAATATTGCTTGCAGGGAGGGGCGCGGCGGAACAAGGGCACGGAACCTTGAAAATACTCCGGCGCGCAAGGGTTTTCCTTGCCCTTGGAAACGCACCGCAACAGCCGGCAACTCAATCTCCCGCCCAACACTACACCACCAAGGGCCAGAGACCTGGGGCACGGACCTGGCTGTCTGAGATCGAGGTTGTCAGACAAGACCCACCAGCGTGCTTCATCTTCTTGGGGAGGATAAGAGCTAAACGTAAACTTGCGCGGCAGCGCACTGTTAGCCCAGGGTGGCAGCCGTTGTATTACCACCGGTTCGTATCGCAGTCCGTACAGCCCCAGCGTCTGGTCACAGTCTATGCGTATCTCGTCCTTGTTGTTAGACAACTCAAGCACCAGCCAGTTGGGGGGCCCGGGCGCCAGGGCGAGCTGGCGCTGGGCCTGTTTCAAGAGCTGCGGGAGCTCGAAACCACTACCAGCCTGGGGGGCAGCCCCCATCTCAAAATCGACCTGCACAACCGCCAGCTCCTGCGACGCGCGGGTTACCCTTACAGTCCGCGGCCCAAGTTTGGTGAACGGCCTCAAAATCTGTCTTGACATGACAAGCTATCGCCGGCCGAGGGGCTAGTTTGAAATCTGCGTCGACAACCGCCGGGCCCGCTCCCGTTATACGGCGGCACAGCTCGTACAGAGAACAGCGAACGCAGAGCGTCTGGCAGGGATTGGCATATCCATCGCTTGACTCGACTACGTACGGCGCCAGGAGCTGCAGATCGCTGTCCCACGTCTCCTCCTGTAATAAGTCTGGCCTGGACCGGGCTAGTGTTACTTTCTCGGTCCCGTTCTCAAGTTCAGACTGGGCTAGATGGTACGCCGGCAACTCGGTAGCTAGGAGGCCACACAGAGTTTCTTTTACATAAGGCCTCAAGAACCCGGGCCGGCGCAGAAGGTGATTTCCGGGGAGAGTCTCACAGTCACCAAGCTCCCCCGTCGTCAGCAAGGGGTGTTTGTATGTAAGTTCTTGAATTTGGTCTAACAGTGCCTCCAGGCCCGGACATGACATGGCTGACGAGTAAGAATCTAAAGATTGCACTCTGTTTTACGAATCACAGGAAAGGAGAGAGCGGGTAGGTGGAGAAGAAGGAAAAAGAGCAGCCTTGCAAATCCAACTTTGCCATCACCATAAACAGGATGGGGGTTTAGGTGGAGAGAGGGAACGGAGGAGGGGGGGGGGAGAGAGAATGCTGGAGGAAAAGGGAGGGGGAAGAGGAAGGGGACGGGAGGAGAAAGAGGGAAGGGGACGGGAGGAGAAAGAGGGAAGGGGACGAGAGGAGAAAGAGGGAAGGGAACGGGAGGAGAAAGAGGGAAGGCGACAAGAGGAAAAAGAGGGAAGGGGAGGGGGGAGGGGGGGGTGCCTCCCCCGCCCCTCCCCTCCTCTATCTTCCCTCTCCCACTCTCCCCTCCCCCCCCCCCCTCTTTCGAGTTCCGGCTTTGTGACACAAAAGGCCAGGAATCGTGCACAAAATCGCATTTGTTCAAAGGAAAAGCAAGACGGGTCTTTCTCGGGCTCTGTCGCGTTACTGAAAAAAGTCCTTTTATTCATTAGCAAAAAGCTCCTCACCGCAACAAAGGGAAAAAAGTATGGCTCGCACCAAGAAAGCGCTTGGAAGCCAATTCCATAGAAAGAAGCACTCTGGTGGCAGTGGAAAGCAGGCCACTGAAAAGGGCCTCAAGAAGAAGAAAAGCAAGTCGAGCAAGTCGAACAGCGGCAAGTCCGCCCGAGAAAGCTCTACGAAAGAGAAAGAGGCTCGGCGCAGTGATTCTAGGAGCTCTTCCCAACCAGAAGATAAGCGCAGAAGGCGCGTCATCAAACGCTACAGACTGCTCAATGCCGAATGCAACCGAGCACTGCGCATGAGCTCGAAGAAGCTGGCGCTCCGCCGCGCCCCCTTTCGGCGTCGCTTGATGCAAGAGCTGTTGCCCTCGGGTACGTTGAAGCGTTACAAAAAGTCGGCTCTGACGGCCATGATGGTCGTGGCCGAAGACTTTTTGCGAGCGCAGCTAGAACGCAGCAAACGGCTGGCGATCATGCAAGGGCAGCGTACTCTTCTGCCACGTCACTGGACATTTGCCGAGGTGGAGCACATGGAAGAAATGCGTAGAAGAGGCACGCTCTTGATGTAAAAAATCTGTTCCACACTAACCCTACACCCCCCAATTGCCGCATTCTGTTTTTGTTTTCTTTTTTTTATTAAATAAAACGTCAAGCCGGATGCTCTGAACCAGCAGAATTTGCAAGGTCTTGCACAAAACCCCGGACCTAGCCGCCGGCGCAGCTCTGCCAAGCTAGGTGCGCTAGCAAAATCCGGCGCGACGCGCTTCATCTCTAGGATTTCGCAGTCAAACTCGATCGTTTCTAGACACGGACGTGCGGGGGTGAAAGGGGCGGGGGGGGGGGGGGCGCTCCCGCCTCCCCCAGCCCCATCTTCCTCCAACTAAAAACGATCTTTTATTGTGCCACGCACCCCCCCCCCTCTCTCTTTTTTTTCCCTTTTTTTTTCTTTTTTCTTAAAATTTCTGTTTAAAAAAAAGTAATGCGAGCAATGTCGGAGGACCAACTGCGTACACAAATAGCAGACAGCATCGATACAAAATACTGGAAACATATATCCCTGCGTGCTTTTAAGGCGCAGACCGTCGGCGATGATAAAGAATTGTTTATAGTGCTCTGTCATTATTTGTCGGACATACCCCACAAAAATTGCAAGTTCTGGGTCCCAGAGCTGCGGTTGAAGTGGTCGGGCGTGCCCGCGGGGGGTTTCTTTGCCGTGGAGCCCCGAATTTCCTTTGCGCTGAACCCCAGGGTTAGGGCCCACAGTGAACCAGGCCCTGCCCGAAAAATTTGCCGGAAGCTGACAGTCTCGTTCGCACCAACAAGTCACGAATATCAGGCTGCGCTAAAGCTGGGGAAGTTGAAAACTATAGGGCAGATAGTCGCGCTTTGGCTCACCTCCTCCATACGCCTATGCTACAATGAATTGCAATCTTGGACCCCCACTGGCGCTGCTGCTGCTGCACCGGCGACGGCGGTCGTGCCGCCTCCCCGCCGCCAAACGGCCGTGCACTGGGGCTGGTACAACCCCGACGGCAGTGTGCGCTTTTTTAATCCAGAGCTTGAGGAAGTGATAGAAGCCGAGTTCCAGCGTCGCCTCGATGTTGGCGACGCCGCCTCCCGCGTGGCGCAGGGGAACCTGCTTTTTTCTGTCCAAGGCAATCATTATGAACTGGATTTTGGCCAGGCCAAGGTTACCAGCAAACAGAACTGGACAGAACGCGAGGCGCGGCGCTTCGAGGTCTCAACGGTGCGCGTCGGCGCCGGGAACTGCCACTGGCTAGAGCCGACGCCGGCGGACGGGCGCCAGGAAGAGGAGGGAAAGGTCTTAGCAGCTTTTGAGCAATCCTTGGGGGCAGACGCCGTCGTGGCTTGGCTCGAGCGCGTGAACCGCCCCTCCCTAACAAGGCTTTTCCAAGCCACCAAAGAGCTGCTCAAGGAACAGGGACCAGTGGAGGAAAAGATTCTTTTCCACGGCACCCAGGACATTCACGTAGAATCGATCTTACGAAACCGCTTGCTGCCCAAATTCTGCGTCAGAAAGAAATACGGGCACGGGGTCTACTTTGCAACAGAACCCAAAGACACCTTATTCTATAGCTCTCCGGGCCACGACGGGCTTTACACGGTGCTGGCCTGTCGCGTCCTGGTCGCCCCCGCTGTTGTACCCCCACGTCCGGACCTCCGCGTGATCTACAAGCCAGGGAGTAAGAGCGCCGTCTACGCCAACTTTGTCGATAAGCTACAAAACCCCAGCGTGTATGTATCGACGCATGACCACCAGGCTCTACCCATTTACCTGATCCGCTACAGATTGCAACCTGCCTGGTTTGACAAACAGCTGCAGCTGAGCTTTAACCCGCCTTCCTCTTCCTCGGACACAAGATAAAAAAATGATTTTAATAAAATATTACTAACGCTATGAGAGAGAGGGGGGGGGGGCGCCCCCCCGCGCCTTGTTTGGTTTGTTCTTTTTGGCTTTCTTTCCTTTGCCCCTCTTCCATTTGTCGGGGGGATACAATATAAGAAGACCAGCTACAAACAGCACCGATGTTGCTCTTTCTGCTGCTAGTCCGACCTTCGTGGGCAAGTTGCGACTGCGCCGGCTGCGCAGGCGCGATAACCGTGAGCGACCCTGCCTGGCTTCCCGCGCCCAGCGCCTGCTCTGGCCAGAACGAAGCTTTGGTCGTGACTGAACTGCGCGTTGCTTCGACGGACGGTTCTATTTTCGACGTGACAAGCTGGGTGAATTTAAGCCAGCTGCAGTATTATACTGCTCTGAGCGACGCCGGTGTGACATGCTTCAACAAGGCGCTCGGGCTGGACATCGACATCGGCATCACGGCTGACATGCGCCTCCAAGTCACGTGTCGCAACAGCGTGCTTAGCTGCCCCTTGGTTTACGACCTCCAATACGCCTGTCGCAAGCTAGAAGCCTGCCCCTGCCCCGCCTGCAATCAAAACCTGTCTGTGGCCGCGGGCGGTTTTCAGAAACTCAGCCCTGACCTCGACTGTAAGGATGGCGTCTTAATCGAACAACTGCAGGTTCGGTCACTGAATGCGGGGCGCACGCTGTACCCTGACCAGTTTATCATGTACGTACAAACAGATCCTGATCCACAGGCGGATTTGTATCTAACAGGACCATCGTGTCCAGACCCGAGCTCCTGCTTCTCTTACAGCAATCCTGGTCGCGAGTATATCAATGGCTCCAACATCTACGTGTTTTTCCATTGCCAGAACGCAGAACACCCCTGCCTCCTTGAGTACGTGGGCAAGGCGCGTTGTCGCGACCTAGCCGTCGCAACCAGCGACGCTAGGCCCCTTAAACCCCGCGCGTGGTTGCTGGCGCTTGCAATGATTAGCTTGTCAATGTTTTTTAACTAAAAAGCTTTTTTTTTCTGCACTTTGAACTTTACACCAATCTGTGGAAGGAAGTGTGAGCTTGGAAAGTTTAGTGCTGCCGAAATCCAAGTCCGCCTCTGTGCAGCTGAAGCCTTCGGCAACGGCAAAGTCGCAAAGGTTTCCGCAATTTTTAAATTCAATTTTGAGAGGACCGTGGACTTTCCATTCGGCGGGCAAGCTTACATACTTTAGGGCGGGCAGTGCCCTCAGGTTTAAATTCAGAGACTTACAATCCAAAACCCCTGTAAAAACGAGCTCGGTCAGCCCTGGACAGCCCTCGATGCTCACCGTGATGTTCTCGTGAGCCGCCCAGCTCGCGGGGAAACGTAGCGATTTTAAAAGAGACAAATTTCTGAGCTTAAGGATTGCCGATTCACATTTCCACTCGTTGGCCACCTCGGCCTTGAGTTCCGAACAAAGTCGGAGGTCGGCCAGTTGCTTACAATCGAGTATCTCAATTGTCATGGCTTCTTTCACCTCCCAGCGCGCTGGAAACCGTACAGATCCTAAACCGTCCAAACCAGCAGCAAGTCTGAGACGTGCCGTTTGCGAAACGATGTTTTGCGCCAGCTTGATTTCTGTTAAACTGCTGCAATCCTCGACGGTAAGCCCCAAGTGCTGCGCCGCACTGAGCTTACTGGGCAGTCTAAGGCTGCCTAGACTATAAAGAGAACGCAGCACCACGTCTACGTTGTTTTTCGCACACAAGCGTGTTAAATCGATTTTTTCGACAGAACACAACTCGATATGCACGCCGATCTCGTGCAGTATTCCCCGCGTAGGGGGTAGGCTAAAGCCTTCAATGGCCAAATCGTAGAAATATATTTTGGCCACCTTAGCACAAAGATAGGACGGCAGCGTTACCTTTTCTAGTTTGTCACAGTAGACGATCCGCCATGATGCATGCTCCACCCGCTCTGCGGGCTTCCTCAGGATGTGCTCAAAGGTCTTTAGGCGACAGTTTGTCACTGCAAGTTTGTAGCTGCCCGCTGTGGTGACTTGCATACAATTAACCTCAGATGAACCTAAACCTACGCTTAAACTTAGAGGTTGTGCGTTGTCTGCCGCAGCGGATACCTCGATGCACCGTAGCGCCAGGCAGTTCATCACTTCGAGGCAGGTATTGGGGCTGCCAGCCTCACGGGCGCCACCGCCGACAGCGGGCTGCTTCCAGGCCAATTGTTCTAACATCGGGCTCTCGGTTATTTTTATGGCCGAGTTCTCTCCTACATTGACGCTGCTTAAGCCAAAGGAGAGATAATTGGTCGTGGCACCCGTTACCCGCAGCGTTTCCTTTTGTTTGAGCTCCAGCGCGAGATCCCGCAGGCACAGGTGCAAACATCGAGGAAGCCGCGCAAAATCAAAGAGGGGCATGTTCACCGTGGTCAGCGTCCCCCAGTGCGCAGCTTGCCGCCCCGTGCAGGAAACGACTAGCCTCTTAAGAATGATACCGGGCTCGGGCTCGCTTGGCACAAGAGCCCTCACCGCCTTTCCCATTGCTTCCCACGGCCACGGGGCAACCCCGCCAGCTGTTTGTGCCAGTTCGGAAGTGATATTAGCAAGAGGCAAGGGGAACAGCCTTAGACTTAGTTTGGCACTTCTTAGCTCTTCTACCACACTATCCCATTCCTTGTCGTCCGTCAGCCTGAGATCACTAGTCAGATACCCAACCGTCTTCCCGTACATTCTACCAATTACCTTCTCTTGCCAGTTTTGCTCGAAGAATTCACTCTTTAGTTTGTTGAGCTCCGAGTTTGGTTCTTTGAAGTAGCGCCACGCCAGATAGCAAGCCAGTAGCGTGCATTTCCTCTCTTGGACCTGTAGGAGGCGGTGGTTCTTACTAGGCAAGCTCCGGTTGGTTGTAGAAAGAAGAGCTCTGTCCTGATCGCCAAGGAATTTTTCGAGCATTTCAGTAAGGTCATTGCATTCCCAATACCGCCTGCCGGACATCGCACCTGCCCCCGTGTTTGGCAGATTCACCTTTGCTAATTTACACCACAGTAACTAGCAAATGAACGAGAGTACAAGGACTCCCGCGAAAAAAAACGCGCGCCAAATTTTTTTTGCTGCGCAAATGACAAGTCTTGCGCACTCCCTCCCCCTTCTAAGAGAGGAGGGAGCGGGAAGATAGGAGGGAGGGGGAGAGAAGGGGGAGAGGGGAGAAAGGGAAGCGGAGGAAAAAAGGGGGAAGGGAAGAGAACAGGGGCGCCCGTCTCCCCTCTTCCCTCCCTCTCCCCTCTTCCCTCCGTTCCCCCTCCCCTTTTTTTTCCAAACAGGATTTTTCTCTTTCTCTTTCTCTCTTCCTTTTTTTGCACGAAATTTGTCGCCAAACTTTGCGTATATGCGTGCCTGAATGATATGGCCAAAAAGGCAGTATTGCCAGAAAAGCCTGAAACGCTGCCTTTTTTGGCCATATCACATGCACAAACCGGCTTAGGGAGCTCATTTTTGCTCCTCCTTCAGCTCGTGCCGGCGGGGCAGGTTTCTCAGTGTCAAGTATAAGACTTTGTCGAGCTTTAATCACAAAAAATTCATACATTCTTGACGCGCCCGCTTCCCCGGTGCCAAGATTAAAACCTTGTAAGATTAAAACCTTGTCAGGGATTCTTTTATTAATTTTTTCGTGTAAATTCTTAGCGCGCCCCGGCCCTTCTTTCCCTCTCCCTCTCCCAGTTCTGTGGCAATGACAGCTCGTGTTTCCTTCAAGTTTCCGTCTTAGTTTTCAGTGCCGAGATTAAAACTATGACAAGTTTTTTAATACCCCTCCCCCTTCGGAGAAAAGAGAGCGGAGGAAAAAAGGGGGAAGGGAAGAGAACGGGGGCGCCCCTCTTTCTTCCCTCTCCCCTCTTCCCTCCGTTCTTCCTCCCCTTCTTTTTCAAACAGGCTTTTTCTCTTTCTCGCTTCTTTTTTTGCACAAATCTGTCGCCAAATTTACGCATGTGCGCGCCCTGAGTCTCGACAAAGAAGAAAGGAGAGGGGGGGGGGGCGCCTGGCATTGGGGAGAGGGGGGGGGCTTAGTTGAGGCGTTTCATATATTTTTTTCGGTAGCTTCTGCACTCTCTCTCTCCCCTTCCCCTTCCCCTGTTCTTTGAGCCCGGGCTCAGGGGGCTCAAGGAGAAAAAGAAGAAGAAAAGGTGGGGGGGGGGGCGCCCCCCCCCCCCCCTCTGTGGGCTCCAAACAAAGTTTAATTATTTTTGCCCCCCTTCAGCTCGTGCTGGCGGGGCTGGTTTCTCAGTGTCAAGTATAAGACTTTGTCGAGCTTTAATAACAAAAAATTCATACATTCTTGACGCGCCCGCTTCCCAGTGCCAAGATTAAAACCCTGTCAGGGATTCTTTTATTTATTTTTTCGTGTAAATTCTTAGCGCGCCCCGGCCCTCTCCCAGTTCTATGGCAGTGACAGCTCTTGTTTCCTTCAAGTTTCCGTCTTAGTTTTCAGTGCCAAGATTAAAACTTTGTCAAGGATTTTTTTTATTATTTTTTTTGTACGTCCTAGAGCACCCCCGCCGAAAAACCTGGAAACATTGCCTTTTCCGGTCGTATCATAGTCGTGCAAGTTAGTTTTGGTCGAAGAATTCACGCTTTAGTTTGTTGAGCTTTCTCCTGATCGCCAATGAATTTTTGAGCATTTTAGTAAGGTCATTGCACTCCCTATACCGCCGGCTGGACATCGCACCTGCCCGTACTTGGCAGATTCACCTTTTGCTAAGCGACTAGGAAGAAATCTAGCAGGTCTCACGGCGCCGGTTTTGCTTTCGTCCGTTAAGATGCAACATCTGTCGCAGGCTCCCAAAGCCTGACACCAACAACTGTCGGTGTACCTGCGCGTGGGAGGGAACGGGGGCGCCCCTCTCTCTCTTCTTTTTTTTTTGCACAAAATTTGTCGCCAAATTTGCGTATGTGCGCGCTCTAAAATTGATATGACCGAAAAATGCAGTATTGCCAGAAAAGCCTGGAAACGCTGCCTTTTTCAGCCCGATTTTAAACATGTAAAAAGTCAATGACGTAGCAAGAAGCCAACAGGTCGCAGACTAGCCGGCGGTGCGCCTGATCCCAGCCAAAATCCGCGAGGACTCCGTCTCGGTGGGAGGGCAGCTGGGCCTCAGTTCTTTGCAGCGCTTGGAAGGATGGCAGCTGGCTAATATACAACTGGAAGTAGAGCCAGAGCTCTGCCTCTGTGGGCTCGGCGGGGGCTGTGCCACCGGCGGGGCCCAGGCGGTGCACGAGTTCGTAAGAAGCTGCCCAGGCAGCTAAAGGTTGTTGTCTACGGTCCAGTAGGCGTCTTAGTTCCGGTAGTGCAAGACAGTCTTCGTATAACTTGGCCGCGAGCTCCGGGTCCTTGCGCCCACGCGAACGGTCGACACGCCAATGATAGCTTAAAAGGTTGGCCGCAGCTTCCAGGGGCGACGCGCCGAGCCCAGAGCCTAGGCCCAAGATTATATGACGAAGTTTGAAGGGGGGAGCTGGCACGCCACCCTCGGCGCACTCGCGAAACACGACCTCTAGCGCACGACGCAACACCACGTTTTTGTTTGGTCCTTGCACTCCGTCTGGCCGTCCGACTCGTAGCTCACGCTCGTCCACCAAATCCCCCCCCATGTCCAGCGTCAAGACCTGCAGAACCGGGACGTACGCGCGGAGGCAGGACCGCAGCGCCTGGCGTAATTCTCTGTTACTAGTGTTGTCGCAGCTGTCCCACCCCCCTGCGATGCTCCAGACAATAAGTCCAAGCTCTGACCCTGTTTGCCGCGCCTGGGCTAGGGCGAGAGCTTCTGACTCTGCGAGCAGCGTGCGCTGCTTGAAATGATTGCTCTGGAGAGCCTCCTCTGGTTGTTGCCCCGGAGGAAGCAACTCTGCAAACTCGCCTCGTAGCGCAGCCAGCAGCTCGGCACGCTCATGGGCGCGCACACGCAGCAGCCCAGGCCCGACGACTTCGTGTACCATAAAGCTCAGGTACTTATCTACGAGTGCTCCGTCGCGCAGCCCGCGCCTCACACACACCCCACCCTGTACACAATCCCGGCTTAGCGCAGCCTTGTAGTCCCAGAGCGTGTAGCCCGGTTGCAGCACTATCCAGCGACAACTTCCTTGCTCGGCGCAGCCGAGCGCGCGGGCCAAGGCGAACGCCAAGGTCGTGGCCGCCCCCCCCTCCCCAGCAGCGTCCAGGCCACCAAGACTTATCACCAGACGTGTCTCCGCGACTCGGCCACCTACTGTAACAACCGACGCGTCTCGGGTGATGTCTTTAGCGCCGCCGTCGCTGGCCTCTCTGTTTTTGCGAGTAAGAGCTCCGCCCATCCCCTGTGTTCTTTCTAGCACATTTGCCCAAGGTATAAAGCCGAAATTCCCAAGGGAGAGCAAGAGGTTTATACGTTTCGTCGGAAGGAGGTTGGTGTGGGGGGGGGGGGGGAGCGCCCCCCCCTCCCCGCGCCACTTTGTGGAGCCTCCCTCCTCTCCGGCCAAAAAGCATTTTTTATTAAAAAGTAACAAGAAAATGATTGATGCATGTTATGTCTATCGGGCGTAGCATCGCGGCAACGCAACTTATCACGGCGTTGAGCCTTTTCAGCAGGTTGCTGCTTGGCGTACAGAAAAGAGGTCTGGCGCCGAGCGATGAGCAGTTGCAAAATCCCACCTCTGAGCTCCAGGAAGAACTTGCGGGTTGTCAAGCTCCATACCGCACAAGGGGAGACCTGTGCCGAATTTACGTGGCGCGCAAGGTCCTGTTTTCTATCAACCAGGCTTTGTACAAAGAATTAGTGGAGGCCCTAACCGTCGAGATCGATGCCTTGCAAACCGGAAACAGCCAACGCCTCCGCCTGCTGCAGGAATTCTGTTCGAGTGACTGCGCGGAAAGCAAGCGCAGGTTCTATCGCAACAAGCACAGGCAAAGCCCCTGTGAACAACGAGCTGCAAAACTAGAGTGGCAAACAGCAGAGCACGGAATGCTGCGCGACAGCGCGCTTTGCACTCTGGCCTGCCTGGATGCTACGGAACGCGAGCG
The DNA here is from genome assembly GCA_019918135.1 of Paulinella micropora. NCBI lineage: Eukaryota > Cercozoa > Imbricatea > Euglyphida > Paulinellidae > Paulinella > Paulinella micropora. The sequence continues at coordinate 121,464 of WBZZ01007037.1, read as the reverse complement.
GGCGTTTTGGCTAGACTTTTTGTGCAGACGGCTGCACTCCCTGCCCCCGGCTGTGGCCCTGGAACAGGTATATCCGCTAATTCCGCCTCTGGCCCAAGCCCAGGTCTTGGACAACCTGCGTTTCGTTCTGCCTTATTTGTTGGGTCCCTACATGGCCCTGCTGGGCCAATTGGCTCGCCAGGGAGAGTGCGTCTTGATCCTAGACGCACTAGAGGCGCAAGGTTTTGGGGATCTCTGTGGCTGGCGCGCCGAGGTTTTGTCTCTTTTGGAAGACATTTTGCCAAGTTCATTGGTGCGCCAATGCATTGCGCAATATTAAAGAAGAAACCAGCTTTCAAACCGAGGCCGGAATTTGCTAGCTACACTCGAACTAAACGATTGACGACGCGTTATACTTTGCCAAAAGCTCGTGCGGGTTTCGGTGAGCCTGCCTACGCAGAGTTAGAAGACGTATCGTGGGTGCGCCACGATCAAGTGGTCGACTTGGAAGTCATTCTTCTGGGGGCTTGTGGTTATCCAAACATCGACTTTAATTTCAGTTTTGGACACACCATCTGGCCTCGGCTCCAGACCTTTCGCTTGCGTTCCCCCGAAATGGCAGACAAGCTAAGAAAGCTGCTGCCCTGGCTGGTAGAGCTTGGCCTGCACGACTGTGATTTTGTCGACGACAGGTTTTTGCAGGTTTTATTTGCAGCAAAGACTTGTTGTGATAACAAAAAAAAAAGCTTAGAGCACCTGCAGCGTCTGGACCTCTCTGGCACGTCTATTACTTCTAATAGGTGGTGGCCTAGTGGTGGTTTGCTAAACCATGTCCAAAGCTTGCAAGTGCCCAACCTTAGAAACCTGCCTGATTTGGACGAGGCTGGTGCTACACTAGAAAACCTTACGGAACTGTGTGTGGAGCAACCCTGCCCACTTGATCTTGTTCTACTCCGAGTGCCAGTATCTGTAAAGACGCTGAAACTTCGTTTAAAAGAAAAGCCCGATAGCGACTGGTGTCAGAAATTCTGGCAAAGGATCTGTGGGGAAAGCTATCGGGGGATCGTCGCACATATCCTGTCCTACTTGATTTGCGCAGCCCAGCCCGCAGCGCGACCTTGCCAAGCTTTTTAATTGATAACGACTATTTTTTATACACTGGCTTAATAAAAAGAAAGAGCTGGAAATCAAGGCCACTTCCTCTTTTTTAGTTGTGTCCGCCTTTGTTGTAAATACCCAATCCTTGCCTCCACTTCTTGTGAGTCGAATTCAGGACCCACAAATTCCAGGAGCCGGGCGGCTGAGACCTGCAATTCGCTGCGAAGCCTGCCGCAATGACTGCAGCGCCTCTTTCGTAGCTTAGCCCTAAAGTAACTTTGCAAATCCTCTTCTCTTTGGTTATATTCGTCTCTCCCGTGTAAGATCCTGCTCGGGATTTGAATTACCATAGAAATCACCTGGCGCTTAGCCTTGTCCCAGCAGACCTCTTTCTGGCCTTGCAGCAAGCCGTAAAAGATACGCGCCCGCAACCTATCCAGGGCCGTCGCCGGGACCAGACACCAAGCCACCGCTGCTCTAAAGGCACGACACACGCGAGACAAGCTGGCAGCGGCTGAGTAATAGGCAACGACATCCTCCCCGACTTGAGGCTTGTGTTTGTTACCCAAGACCCACGATATGACCAGGCGCGACAACACGGGGATAGTCTGTAGGGTTGATTGCGGACGAAAAGCAGGCACGTCGTCCAGCCGCCGGCGACGAGGGCTGAGCATCCGTCTGTGTTTACAACAAAAGAAAAACACCGGGGGCTTATGCCCGGCGTGCTTCAGCTATGATGTCTCGCAACAGTAGCGCCAGGTCGGGTTCGACTTTGGGTCGTACGTTGCTAATTACGTATTTTAAATCAGCTTCTGTCATTCGCAGGAGATCTGGTAGATTGCGATATCTCAGAGCTCGCAAGACCAAGTCCTGCGAGCGATTCTCCACACCCTGGGCTTGCAGCCTTGTGCGCAACCACAGCTGTGCATCCTGGTGTAAGCTGCTGGGGGGGCTGCGGGGCTCTGGCTGCGAAATCGCTAGTTCTTGCTCCTGTGCGGCAAGCACGGGCTGCCAGGGCAGTCTCGGCGTGCCTTGCCTCTTTTCTTTGCTTGTTTTTTCCGCCCCTTCTTCTCCGCCTTGTGGCTCAATCTGCAAACCGGCAGATTCAGATTCGACTCTGGATCGCCAGGAGCTTAGGAGGCCCTCAAAGCCACTTTGCGCACTCATTTTAAGCTTCTGTAAAAAACTTTTCTTTTGTGTTGGGGGGGGGGACAAGGGGGGCAGAGATAGAAGAAAGCTCCCCCCCCCCCCACCCACCCCCCTGCACACACATGAACTCATTTCCTCCCCGCCCCTACCTCTTGCTCTTTTTTTTTTGCCGCAGGCCGCGCCAACGGCCTGGGCGGATATTGGTTGGTAAAACACTTGAACAATGTTGTTGTAGAAGAGCGAGCAGCTGCCAGGCCATTATTGCATACACATGACGCATGTCTTTGTCGTGCAAACGCGAGGTTTCTGCGCGCAACCGGTTATAAAAGTCGCGCTCTTTGTACTGTAGCCTGTCTTTATCTTTGACAGACTTTTGTAACAGCTGATAACGAAACCAGAACGAATCGACCAAGCGGATATTCACTTTCTTGGGCCCTTTGTCACTCCTGTTCAAATCAGGAACTTGAGTCTCGTGATCCAGTCCTGCTGGATCTTGTGAAAGTGACATGTACCAGCAGAAACAAGGACAGGGCTTCTTTTGCTTGATCATGTCACCGCACCACAGCGCCGCGACCAAAAAGCACAGCTCAGTCGCTCTTGAAAATTCCTGCTGTACGACCTTGGCGGCTTCCTTCGGTCCAATTGTGCTGGCATAAAAGGAGGCGGCGTTCAGAAACCCGACTACTCGTTTTATTCCGGGCATGGGCTCGTTCTTTTGTCGCGCCTGTTCTCGTAGATAGAACCAGAAGTAGTCTTTTCTAATATCCGGGCGCTCACTCAAGGTGCTTGCGCGCTCGATAACCAGTAGACCATCATTTACCAAAGAATTCGCCCGCACATTTGGTGTATGCTCTGTTGAGAACACATAGTCTGTGGCACTAATACCAGTTCGAACCAAGCAGTTCTTCTGCAAAGTTTCTTGTTCTTGGATTAGCAAATTAAGTGTGTCTTCAGCAGCTATGCCAGGCCTTTCGGACGGGGATAGAGGGCGCCCGCCCCTCGGCAAAAACAAACACAAGCGCCCAGCATGCATATCCGGTGCATCCCAATCTAAGATGCCAAATACACGTATTACGGGCGCAACAAAGGCGTTTGTTTTTTTGTGCAGATAATTTTGTATTGCAATGTCCATAAACACTCCAGGACCGGCTGGTTTTATAACCGCTACAAGGAAATTTTCAGTTTCCTTGATATCGTCTAAGGCGCTTTTCCCGTACGATTTCAGCCATTGCACGTGCTGGATCCTCCTGCCAGTCACAATTTTTTCTTGCTCAGCTAGGTATGGAAATTCGACATTGATGGTCTGCCTATCCTCGACTTCCTCAACTTCCTCAATCTTACATTTATTGTTTAGGTCAAATGTCCGTAGCATTCCTCCGTTGTTGTCGTGCTGAGAAAAAAATGTTCGGGCTTTTTGAGCCATTTCGATATTTCCAAATAAATTGTTGTCGAATTCAGGGGTGTTTTTTCCGAAAAGCTCTAGAATTTCTTTTTTAGGGTTACCACAGGAAAGCGCTTCAGACCAGACAGAGCTTTCAAGCAACTCATAAGCCCTGCTGTTTACAGGGCAATCTTTTTTGGGATGTCTAGGTGGTAAAGAAAAGAGTTTCGAGAGGGACATACTGCTACTTATTTAAAATATAAAATAGAAGGACAGATATAAGAATTAGAGGGGGGGGGGGAGGGGGTTACTCGCCCTCCCTCTTTCTCTCTCTTTCCGCGGAGTCAAGAAGGAACATAGAAAGACTTCAAGTCGGCAAGGAGCAATAGAATACCTATCAACAAAGAGACAATGGAAAATACCAGTATACATACAAACGTTTGATAATTCCACTCACTTATAAATCTTCGTCCGCAGCATGTCTTATATGGTGGCAGCTTAGTCATGTATTCACGGGACTTAAACTCTTCACGGTGCCTTTTCTTTTCATCCTGGCAATAGACGGCTATGGCGCAAAGAAGGCTAATAATGGGGACAGGCACCAGAAAAACGACACCAGAGATATAGTTGTCTCTTGGAAGACAGGTAAGGCTGATTGAGTACGAAATAGCGCAGGCGCCGCTACAGTGAGCCTGCCAGCTAATAGTGAGGTTAGGGTGTGCAGATCGCCCTTGGCTTCCAATATTAATATCGTGTTTGTAGCTTTGTCTGCCCGCTTTGCAATCACTCGGTTCGTTAGCCCAGGTCACACGGCCGTTGGTTTGGAACGTTATATTGGTCATGTTGGAGCTGTCGCTAGGATTGTACAAAAAATAGAATGTTGTCAAGAATTTGCATTCCTTAGCCGAGGTTTTGTCAAAGGGTTTAAAGAACCCGATAATCACGCCCCCGGCAGAGGAACTGTCGTTGGTCCATTTAACGGACGGCGAGACGGCCGCACTGCAGACCCCTGTCGTTGAATAACTCGTTTCATCGCCCTTCTCCAGCGCGTAGATTCTACTTTTATTCGTGGCTCCGGCTGCTCCCGTTAGCCGATCGCCCAGTAACAGAAACAGACAAAAGAAGAACTTGTTGGACATTGCTAGCGACTGCTCTACTAAAAGAAAGCTTTTAATCTATATATATATATATATATATATATGTAGGCACACTTTTGTCTTTTTGCCGGCCCCCCAACACCCCCCCGTTTCCCCTCGCCGCCCCTTTGAGCCAGGCCCTGAGTGATTGGTAGCGCTCTCCTGGTTTTTGAAGTGAGGCATGGACCTTTGCCACCAAAGCCCACAGCCGCCCGCCGTCGGGGTTCGGCCAATCGGGGCTCGGGCCTCGGTCGTAAGCAAACCGAAAGGCGGCGTCGGCCAGGATGGAGGCCCTGGAGCGCGCAAACTCGTCTGTAAAAGTTAGAGCTAAAAGTAATGTCCTCTCCCTCATAAAAAAAAATACTAAAGTCAGGTCGCCACGTTGCCGGCCCAGTCCTCACCCTCATACCACACCCGCCACTCGCCGACCCGCCCAAAGACATACTCCGCCAGCGAGTCGTCCGTAACCCCCCCGCGCGGGGGATCCGCCGCTAGCGCTACCAAGGTTTTTTCGCCCTCCGCACCGCCAGGCGGGGTTACTCTCCGCCACAGCGCGCGCACCCCGCTCCTCCTCGGGGGCGGGGTGGAGCCAGCCGCCCTTGGCGGCCCGCAGTCGAACCAAACGGGGGCCGTGAACAGAGCCGGCGCGCCACCGGCTTTGCCTAGGGTCGCACCCTCCAACCCCGCCCCCGGCGCGCTCCCGGCAAGGCTTATCGTCAACGCTTGGGCGGGACAGCCCTGGCTCCAGGGCGGCAGCACATCCATCTCACACTGCACCCCTTTGTGTTTTTGCCCTGTGCAGACGTTGTCGGGGAGGAACCCCCAGGGCCTGGACGTCTCACACTCACAGAAGTTGCCGCGACCCTCCTCGGCGACGATAATACAGGTAAAGCCGTGGCAGTGCTCGTCTCGTGTACAGGCGTGCTGGGACTCTAGCGTCGCGCTCGCTTCCAGTTCCCAACCCGCCGCTGGCAACTCCAGCGAGAAGTCCACCGAGCTATGCAGACGCGCACCCGCGCCGTCCAGGCCGTTCACAACCAGAGTCCCCGCTAGCAAAACCACTGCAGGATCTTGATACTGCACCAACTCTGCACAGTCGCCCGTGTAGGGCAAGTGCACTTGGTAACGCTCCCAACAGCCGCCGCGGGGCGGCTGCCCCCCTTCTTCGCGCACATATGTCAGCCCTGAGTGAACCGCAGCGCCGCCACATTCCAAGCTACCAAAGAAAGCAGAAGAAAGGCCTTTCCATATCTCTAGTTCTAACACTGCCAAGGGCTCATTCATGTACTTGCCCAAGCCCAGACTAGAAAGAAGCCTGACAACGTTAGTACTGTTATTCACGCCTCCGTCCCCCGCAGAAAGCGTACAGTTTGTGCTCGCAAGGACGGCCGAAAGAAACGGTAGATGGCCTAGTATACCCGCCAGCCACACCATCCTGGCTTTTGCTCCAAGGTCTTAGTGTTTTTTGTTTTTAATATATAGTTTTGCTTTTTTTTCTTTGTGTGTGCATTGAGATTATTCCTTCTCCTCCTCCTCCTCCTCTTCCTCCTCCTCTCTCTCCCTCCACCCCCCCCCCCTCTCTCTCTCTCTCTCTCTCTCGTCCCCCTCCTTCCCTCCTTTGCTGCTCGCTCTTTTCTATCGCGATTTTTTTAGACGTTGATGCGAAGAAGCATTTGCGTGTGGCAGCTACGCAAAATCTCGATGATCTTGGCATAGTCTTCAGGTTCGGGAAAAGGAGCTGCTTCTTCGCATACCTGTATGTATTGTCCAAACAGTCCGCCCCACCAGTCGTCTAGTAAAGGACTCTGCGCCAATTCCCTCTTGGCGGCCTCTATTCTTTTGGTCCTAGCGCGGGAAGACCCCCTTTTTCGGTGACCATGGCCGGACCAAGGCAGTTTGCCACAAAGAATTTCCAACATGACATAGCCAATGCTCCACAGGTCGTCTCTCTGACAGGCCCTCTTTGATTTGTGACAGTCGAGGCTCATGTATGACAAGGTCCCGGCGGCGTGCCGGCCTGAGCATATACCTTCTTGGAACGGATCTACAGATAAGCCAAAGTCAATCAAACATGCCCCTCCCTGCGCCCTCAACAGTATGTTAGCAGGCTTTATGTCCCGGTGAATGTAACCTTCCAAGTGAAAGCCATGGAGTCCCGTGACGAGTCCAGGCAGCGCGCCGAGCGCCCGCGCTCGCCCCTCCAAGGAGCCCTTTTTAATCAATGCCTCCAGAGATAAGGGAATGTGTTCCATGACCAACACCGCCTGTCCATCCATTTCAAAGCGCTGCAAGGGCTGCGGAAAAAGCTCACTGGGGCATGAGTACACGCGTTGCAAAGAGAAAAGCAGGCGAGCCTCGTCCACCTGGCCTTTGGGATATTCTTGGATCTTGATAGCTACGTAGGGGTGTTTGCTGCTCTTGACGCTGTCCTGTGCCAACCTAACAACCCCGAACCCACCGTGGCCCAGTATCCTTTCTAGTCGCCAACGACTATGAAGCATCATCCCGGGGCTGCACGTGGAATTCTTGGGGCGAAGCATCTCCTGGGGGTACTACGTCCCTCGCTCACCTTGCGCTTTGAAATGTTGTACTCCACCTTATATCTCGTTTCGAAAAAGGGAAAAGGGAGAGGGGAGAAGGGGAGGAGAGGAGGAGGGGAGGAAAGGGAGGGGCGCGGGGAAAGGGGGCGGGAGTGTGGGGGAGGGGGGGGGGGGACAGACAGAAATAATGTTTTCCTGTTTTTTTCTTGGTTGTTCTACTCCAGATATTAGTAAAGAAACAGGGCCGTTGAAGTATGTTTCAAGGAGAAGCAAGCTATAGCTATAGCGTTTCCGTCGCCCCCTCCGATGCAGTTTCGCGCGCGGGGGCGCCGGACCAAGGCTTGGACGTAGATCGTCAACGGTACGCTGTTTTTTCCCTAAAGTTACTACACGCCTTTTGGGGGGATAAGGGTTTGCGGGACATTTACCGTAGCAAAAACTTTGAGCTGCCTCAGAAAAAGCAGGAGGAGGAGGGGGACAATGAGCCGAACAAAAAGGAGGATGACATAAAAGAGGCTTCTCAGATATTCGTAGACAGAACGACTGAGTTTATTTTCTGTCGAAGCCCAGCTAGTCCGGACGGGGCCTTTCACGAAGACAGCGTCGCGACATTAGAGGATCTTATTATGTAGTGGAATGATATGGATGCGGTTTCTCCTATGGCATTTTTCTATGAGTATGACGGAAAAAACTCCTTCGACCGTTCAGCTGCAGACTTCTGGCGACAATGGTTTCGTTAGGTTCGAAAGTATTCTAGCTAGATCCCCCGCCAACGTCGGGACTAGCGTATTTGCACTGAAGTCTGCTTCATGCAAGCTGAACTCGGCAAGTGGAACTGCGCAACTCGGCTTGCACGGCTCTGACGAGGAGGAGACATTTAACGTGAAGGAGATCAACATAGGAGGTGAGAGCTTTGGCCAGACAACCGAAGATCAAATGGTAGGCCGATGATTCAGAAGAGGAAGATTGAGATTAATGTAGGGAGTTGGAGCGCTCGTGAGTGGGGTGTGTGTGTATGTGTGTGTGTGTGTGTGGGGGGGGGGGGGGGTTGCCTCACACTGAATTTTTTTTGTGTCATTGAGTCACAACCAGGTAGTTTTATTAATAAATAAACGTGTTTCCAATTGATTTAACAGCGCATTATGTCAGTCTAATATTAATTACAACAGTCAGGTCAGGCATACTGACTTTGCGGGGTGGGCGGGTATGTGTTGCCGAGCCGGCCGAACGACTTTTTTTTCACATTCTTTTATGAGTGTCAACACTAGTTTTTATTAATAAATAAACTAGTTTCCAATTGGTTCAAACACACATTACAATCTAATATTAGTTAGAAGAGTCAGGTCTGACATGTAGAAAAAACTAAGTATACCCTAGGAAAATTTCGGAAAAAGGGGCCATCCCCAGTTATCCGAACTGGTTGTTGTATATAAGAATATAAGAAATTCAGAAAGTTTCTATTTCCCCGCCAGCCACCAGATCCGACCTAAACCACTAACCAGGTAACCGGCTAATGAATCAGCCAAAATTGCCAAATCAAAAAAATCTCAGTCATGTCTCTGCACCTTCCAAAGTTGTTCCCAAAAACTCACTTTGTACATCCCAACTCCCCGAGAAGCATCATGGACAAATATAGATCAAACGCTGCATGTCTTATTGACTATTTATTGTTGTTTCTTTTCTGTGTATTTACGGTTTGGGCACGAGGGGTCAGTGTATGCAGACCTACACGAGAGCGCCCAACAAGGGAATGCTATGGCACTAAGATTTGCCTAAGTAGAAAGGAGAGAGAGATAGATAGATAGATAGATAGAGAGAGAGAGAGAAAAGACGGATTTATGAGTGCTATTTGGTCAAGCTTCGACACCCAGAAACAGATTAATCAGATTATACAGTGTTAACTGTCTGGCGGTCAAACTGTTGAGTACGGATTCGTAACATGTGCACTGTGGCCGAAAACACGGAGCCAAACGAGTTCAGCTACAGCTCAGCACCACAAAAAAGAAACATGACATTCAAAAAAGTGAACTTCTTTAAACTATATTGCAACGAAGTAGGCAGCAGGTGTGTTGGGAGAGAAAGTGAGAGGGAGAGAGGGAGGGGGCTCGCGGTAAGGTCAGAAAAGATACCTGGGCATCGCGCCCAGCTGTAAAACCAACAACAGTCACAACTCTCAATATAGCTACGACAGCAAGAAAAAAAAAAAACCTAAACACGCAAGAGAAATACTGTATACAATTAAGTATATGCATAACAATAACACCAGAATGTATATCTTGCATGCATGTCTTGCATACATGTCTTGCAGTATTTCTTGTATGTATGTATGTATTGAGAGAGAGAGAGAGAGTGTGTGTGTGTGTCTGTTTTTGTGTCTGTGTGTGCGTGAGTGTGTGTTTGTGTTTGTGTGTGTAAGTATGTATGCATTATGTGTGTATGTCTATTATGCATGCATGTTATGTATGTACACATGTATGTATGTATTGTGTGTCTGTATGCGTGTACGGGCGAGGGTGTGCGTGTATGTGTGCATGTGTGTATGTCTTTGTGTACGTCTGTGTATGTGTGTGTAGCGCGTGTGTGCATGTATGTTTGTGTGTTTGTGTGTTGGTGTTCGTATCATGGTGTGTGTGCGTGTGCGGGCGCGCGCTTGTGTGTGTGTGTGTGTGTGTGTTTGTGTTTGTGTTTGCGTATGTTTGTATGTATGTATTATGTGTGTTGGTGTGTATGTGTGTCTGTGTGCGTGAACGTGAGTGTGTGCGTGTGTGTGATGGTGTGTTTCCTCGTGTTTGTCTTTGTGCGTATGTATGTATGTATGTATTATGTGTGTGTTTGGTGTGTTTGTGTTTATGTATTTGAATGTATGTTCGTGTTATGTGCCTGTGTATGTGTGTAGGTGTGTGTGTGTGTGTGTGTGTGTGTGGCTGGGTGGGTGGGTGTGGGCGTGCGTTGGTGTGTTGGTGTTTGTATTAACGCTCGAAACTACTGGCGTGCGCATAGTCACGGGTGCATGTCTATGGCCCCCAACCCTGTCAAGTGGTACACGGTGTGGGTAGATGTTGCTCGGCAGGGGTGTGTGTGTGTGTGTGGTGGTGAAGATTGTATGTGCTATACTAGCTATTTTTGTACTGTACAGAAATAAGACGTCGCCCGCCACGGAAGAAAGCGACGAGAAAGAATGCCCGCTGGCCCCAAGGAAACGACGTAGACTGCGCGCACACGATGATGTAGACGCAGCCGTGTTCTCTTGTGTCTCGGCGGATCGTGGCCCGGAGCGCCTGAGCGCAGGCAGCCAAGAGGCCGCAGACCTTTGCGACGCCAAAACACAAGAGGATACCAACATCCGGCATGCGGCAGGGGCTCGTCGCGGGAGGGAACTAGCGAAACTCAAGCCCGATGGGACTGTCGTCGTCGCAGCCGTGAACTGATCAAGAAGCCCTTATGCCTGTTTGGTCGCGCAGCTGGCCAAAGACGGCATGACCTAGTTTTTTACAGCGGCAGGGGCGGCATGACGGCCGCTTTTACCAGGGGCGACAAGCTCGGGCACAGCTTTTTTTTCAAGATGCATACCTCGCTGGTGCGGAGTGGTAGAGGGGGCGACAGCCATTTATTTAGCTCTTGCCAAGAGGCAACTGTTTTTTTCCAGTATTACCAGGCCTTGCCAACGAACGAACGCACCCACTACGTGCTGATCCGCCCGGGGCGGAACTGTGCACTGTCTTTCGGTTTGGAATGGTCCCTCCCTTCCCTCACTCCGCAAAGCGGCGAGCGCACGGTTCGTCGTGGTGTGTTACAGGCTCAGCGCCAGCGAAGATACTAGTGCCGAGGCACGACTGAGCGCCTTGCGTGAGCAAACCAGGCTGGGTTGCAGAGGTTGGGCCCGGCGCCGCGCATGGAGGTTCTTTGTCTCCGCCAGGCCCGCAGACGGTGGTGCCTGGAAGAATTTGTTCCACGTCACGTTTCCGGAGGTTTTCTTCGAGTCCAACGGCGAGTTGTACGGATTCGTAGCCGAGCAGCTACGCAGCCGAGCCGACATGAGCAGCAGCAGCAGCCACCTTGCCCGGCCGTTCCACTTAGACACTACAAAAGACTTTTATGACTAAGAGCAGAACTCCAAGATCGCCGGGCTGTATCGTGGACACGTCGGTGTACTCTCGAAACCAAGCTTGGAGGCTCCGGGCAGTCACAAACCAGGCGAGGCAGCATGTACGGTAGCTAGCCGGCACATCAGCACCCACGACGGTAAAGCAGGGCCGCAACCTACGTTGGCGCAGGTTTTGGCACACTGCCCCAACCATCTCTCCCCGGCCAGCTGTCTCTTGGTCTCGGACTCAGCCGAGGTGTCTGATCCACGCCGTGCTTGCGAGGCCAAGCGGCCAGCGCGCATGAAGCTAAGCCCCGCGGCCCGTGACTGGGTGTGCAACCGTTTGGAAGCTATGCTGCGAGCTGCCGGCGATCCTGACTCGGAAGTAAGTGTGCACTCCGACCCCGACCTACAACAAGATATACAGGGGTAAGAACGGGCAGCAAGGGAGGGTCTGCTTAGTGCAGAAGGCGCGCGGCCAGCATTGCGTCCACCGGCATAATCATTTCTTCTTGAGCTATGACGCGCAGGGGCCTGGTACTTCTGCCATTCCAGACAGTGCAGAAAAGCCGATGGCACCTATGTACGTTTCTTTCTGGAGAGCTCTTGCCTCCAGTTCCTGCGGCTCAGCCAGTGCTAGTAGCACCGGCAGAGCCGAATGAGCCGCAGGGCCCTGCTGGAGCAGCAGCCCCAGCAGGGCCGGAGCTGGCCTCCAGCCTCGAGCGCGAGCTTCGGCAGCAGCTAGAATCTCCAGGCCTGCGGTTTCTGAAACAGAAGTTGCTGGCAGGATGTGAATACTCTGCAGATTATGTCCAGCACGTGCACAAAAAACCTGAAGCAGGTGGAGGTCAAAGGCCAACCAAAGCCTGCACGCGTGCGGCAGACTGCCAGCGACACGAAGCCCGTGGCACCACGCCAGAAGCCCCGGTGCGAAGGAGCGCAGCTCGTGCCTAGGCAGGAGTCCAGGCGCAAAAGGCTCAAACGAGTCCAAGAAGCTACGGACCAGAGCGAAAGCGAAAGCGAAAGCCCCCGGCGCGAGAGCAAGAGCCTCCGACGAGGCAGGGCCAGAGCGAACCCCAAGCCCTGACAGCAGACTCCAGCGCCGGGGCGCCCGAGAGCAAGACCGACGATGCTACAGCCGAGGAGGAATCAGACTCGCCTGCTACCCAACCCAAGAAACGGGACCTCTTTACTCTCTTGTGCAGCCACTGCAAAGAGGGGTCGTGGACGTATGAGCTGGACAAGTATGGCTTCTGGCAGCAGAACTGCCCCGTCTGCCTGGCCCGTAATATCGCCCACTACAACGAGCATTATGATGAACTGCAGTGCCGCGACGAAATCCGGGATCCCTCGACTATCGAGCCTTGGAATCGATGACTCTGCATCGGGCGGAGGATAAGAACAAGCGGAGGGACCTGGCTTATCTGCCCACGAGCCAAGACTTTCAGCTCGTGGAAACCGACCAGCAACGTGCCAGGCACCTGGGCGTTCCGACTCTGGGCGTTCCAGTCGGAACGCGACTTTTGTTCGTACACTCTCCTAATATGGGATCTGGCAAGACTTTCCAACTGATTCGTTTTATCGAAGCCATCTAGCAGCTCCCGGCTCGGGGGCCTGCTTCCGTAGGTGATTTTGCTGAGCAAGAGCTACAAATGTTGTGCCAGCTCAAGCCCCGAGGCAGGGGGCTTCGTGTGCTGTGCCTGGGCCCGCGCATCACCTTCAACCTAGGTTTGTGGCGGCGCCTCAATGATACACTGGAAGCTCTTGGCCTCACTTTCCAATTTTATCAAGACATCCGAGCGAGCAACGACCCCAACTGTGTTGTTTACCAACCGCAATCTCTGCACCAGCTCTCCAACGCGCGCCGGTATGATGTTCTGTTTATCGACGAGGTCAACGCTGTCCTGGAGTCTCTCACGTGCCCCTCGAATCCAAGGAAACGGAAAGCCAATCTGACGATGTTCCACCGGCTGCTACCCTCAACGCCCTTTGTGGTTGCGGCCGATGCCTTCTTGGGCAGGAAGGCCATCGACGTGATCCTTCAGGCTATCAATTCGCCACGCACGCAGGGCGAAAAGTCTGCACCTGCGACCTATGCTGGGCCAGCGACCCCCGCGAAGACTGTCTTGCATCGTAACGTCCATCGCGCGCACATGTTGCGTATTGTAGAGATCCACCGGACCACTGACAGCATTAGTTGGGCCTTGCACGATACTCTGGACCGGGGATACCGCGTCGCCATCTGCTGCGGAACCAAAAGGAGAGCCACGCAGCTGGATGCGAAGCTCCGCCTGGAACACCCCGGAATCCGTGTGCGTACCTACCACCGCCATGATCAGAAAACTGATCCGAACGAGGCCATGAAGGATTTCCGGCTCCCCACCGAACAGTTCGAACAGATGTGGACCGACGCGGTACTGCGCGTGCACCACTCCAGCTAGCTTCGGCAGTTTGTGTGCAGGCCTGTTTGCATGTTGGATTTGTTTTGCTGGTGCAGGACGTGGTGATTTACACGTGCTGCCTGACGGTTGGGATGGATTACGCTAAGTTGGGCCATTTCGCAGCGGTCTTTGCCTACATCGAAAACAACCGTGTGTCTGCTGAGTCTTACATTCAGATGCTCGGGCGGGTGCGGGAACTCCGGCAGTCGGCCTGGCACCTGTACGTGGGCACTCCAAGCACTTCACGGCGGCAGTACGCTCCCTTGTCCCTGGCGGAGATTCGCGAGTATTCCCGGCAGAAAGAAGACTACACCATCCGCGTAGAACAGCAGTACCAGCTCGACGGCGAGGGCTTGGGGCAGCACGACTCTTTTCAACACGAGGGGAAAAGTGTCTGGCGCCGTGCCGATGACTGGGTCTCCTTGCTCATGAGCTACAACCTGCTGGAGGCGTCGCTATCCTTCAACCGCATGCTACAAGAGCTGTTGTGGTTTCTGAAAGGTCTGCGGCCCTACTCAACCACCTTCGTGGACCGCCAACACCGAGCAAGAATGGCCCCAGCGCAAAGGAAAAACTGGGGTCGCGAGGGGGACCCGTCGCCTCAGGAGGAGCGTGTCACCCAACTACAGGTGCGCAAGGAAAAAAAGGAGGAAGCGCAGCAAGAAAAAAATGAGGTAGCAGAAGCAGAGCTCCAGTATCAGGACACGACGCTAGACCAGATCGCAGACGCAGAAAAGCGGGCACAGCAAGCAGACGCGGCTGAGGTCGTGCAGGCTGCAGAAGGCACCGAGACCAAGTCCGCCGCGGCGGCCGGGGACGCCAGTGAAGGTGAGGCAGCGGAAGGAGAGGCAGCAGGAGGTGAGGCGCAGGCTCAGCCCGGGCTCAGTGTGCAAGCCAGGAACCGTGTGGCGCAGCAGCTGCGCAAGCTCGGGAAGCATTGTTTGCAATTCCCCAAAGCACCTCGGACTATGCGCATGGCAGTCGAGTCTCAGCAATCTGCCTTTAAGCAGAGGATTCTGACCCTAAAGCTGTTGCTGACCAAGACGCCGCAAGAAGTCTACCAGATTGAACACAAGCAAGGTTTCTTTATTGCACTGCACGACCAAGAGAAGATTGTGCTTCCCAAGATGCACGGGCTGGTCAACTTGTTGGATATGTGGGGGTTCAACCTGCGCAAAGACCCGGAACGGAAGGTAGACGGCAGGCAAGTATGTCAGCGCTTGCCTGCCATGACAGAAGCAGTCCGCGAGGCGAGGCTCGGGCTTGTTACCCAATCGAGTTGGAGAATAACGCCAGAAATTGCCAAGCTTCTGGATGTGCCGACAGCAATTTTTCGAGATTTAAATCAAGCGCTCAAGGTTTGCAGAAGTTTGCTCAAGGCGGCCGCGGCGCTAGACATAGCGCCAGACAAGGGCCCGTCTGCAGCACAAGACGAACGACTGAGTGACGGCCAGGGGGGGCGCTACAAGATGTACCAAATCGTCCCACTTAAGCTCCGACAGCTGGGTGATATTGCGGCCGACGAGGTGGCCAGAGACTGCACCTTAACTCTTGTAGGTGCAAAAGAGGAGCAGCAGGCCTAGTGTCCGGGCCGGCAGAGCGGTGCCAGGGCCGGGGCCTGGCCAGGCTTTGCGTGTGCGCGGGCTTCGGTTTTTTTAGGCCGGTGCGGACAAGAGCCAAATGCGACGGCCGGTGAGGGATGCTTCTCTAGTGGTCGCCGAGTCGGCTTCCGCAGCTTCTGGTTGCGCGGTGTGTCATTTTTTGACATGTAAAGAATAAATAAAAATTAAAGGCGCAAAAGTTGCACGTTTTGTTTAATAATATGTACACACGCTTCCCAAGAGCGTACACACACGCTGTGTTTGCCTGCTTTGGTTAACCTCTCAAGACTGAGATAAAAATTACGTTTATAACTTTTAAAAGAGGGGGGGGGGGTAGTGCAAATGATATTAGCTGCATGACCTTAAATTGTGACTGCTTTTTTTTACAGTTTATGTTTTCTCTTTTTGTATCTTTTGATACCTCTTCCATTTTATCTCTTCTGCTTCACACTCAACTCTACGAGTGGCAAGTATTCTACTAAAACAGTGCTTGTAAAATAATAATAATAATAATAATTATGTATATATATATATATATATGAGGCGCCTCATATATATATAAACATCCATTGCAGAACTGTCCGGCCGGGCACGTGTGGCAAGATGTTTTTGTTAAATCACAGATACAGCCTATGATATTTAATAGTCATAGTCAACCACTAGCTCAGTGATCAAATTTTAAATTAAAAAAAATGAAAAACCATTTTCTAAATTCAAATTAGTTCACTAACTGATTTACATGTAACGCCTCACAGTAACGTTTGGTGTGAACTTGCAGCGGTTGTCGCTGGCAAACCGCGCTGGTGCAGTATGTCCGGCTCGGGGCCGGTACTGTAGGTGCCGCGGCACGCCTTCGATTCTTCCACAGGCGGCGTCGGCGCCGAAGGCGCACGGCGGGTCTCACTGCCACTGCGTAGGATAGCCCGCATGTGAGCGCGGGCGGTGCAGCTTGGCGCCGAAAACAGTATAGTCCTGGTCCTTGTACACTACCTGGTAATCCGCTAGCGCCGGCGCCAGGCGCGACGTCTGCAGCCAGCGGAACATGTCGCGCGCGCTGGTAACGGACCCCAGCCTGACCGATGGCGGCAGGTCGCTCGGCGCGTTCGCGTCGCAGTTGAGACTGACGCCAGTGATATACAGCACGTGGGCAGGCACGGTGCCGTTCCGGCGTGATTTCTCCCAGAACTCTGCCTGCACTGCAGAGCAGGCCGCGCGCACGTCGATTGCCTGGAACGCTGCCAGCTGCCGCATGCGGTCCTGCTCCTGCATCAGCTTGTACGTCTCGTTCGTACGATCTATGTCGGCGCCCAGCTCAGTCTCGCGCTCTTCCTTTCGCTCCAGAGCTCTGATTGATACGGAGAAAGCAGGTATTAATAATTCTGGAACGTCAGGCAGAACCAGACTGTACGGCGCCGTGGCCAAACGCAGCATCGCTTGTGTGTGGTGCAGCTCGAGCGCGCGCGCCTAGTCATGAGACAGCGGAACACTCGGTCCCGCGCGCGGCGCAGCGTAGATAAGGCTTGTATTAATAACTCCTGTGCGATGAAGAATTCGTCTAGGTTAACCCCTTCAATGCCCAACAGAAGACGCACAAATGCTTCAGATTTCCCCAGGCCCATGGCCACGCGCAAAAAACACAGGCGCGTGCCCTCAGGCAAGGCAAGCTTGCGGACCCAGCGCGCGTCGTACTCTACTTCGGCGCGTTCTGCTTTAGACTCGTCGGCGAAATTGTATGCCTGCTCGCCGCCGTCATAGACTGACACTGTGTTCTCAAGCGTGGCCTCTGCCTCCTTCAGCTCTTTTTTTTGCATCCTTAAGCTCTTTCTTTTCCTTCTTGCAATTTGCCTCGGCCTCCTTGAGCTCTTTCTGAAACGCCTCGCGCTCGGGTAGGCGCTTTTCGGTCGCACCCACAACTACGGGGTCTGGCTTGGGATCTGGTCCACCCCCAAGCCCGAACTACAGATGGAGCGGCAAGCCGGGAGACACACTGAAAGAGCTCCCCTCTTCGTTCCCCTCTTCGTTCGGCTGACCTTTGTCCGGCGCCTGTGCAAAGTGCTGCCGCGACGCCACCCAGCCGACAGCGCTCAGCAGCAAGACACCGACAACGCCTGCCACAAACGCAACCAATACGCACACGCACAGACAGCCAGCCATACACATATTGTCTAGCTATGCAAAAAAAGAAAGGACGTGCAGTCATGCCGATCCACGTGTTCCTAAGCATGTCCCTGTCCTACCTGTTCCTAAGTATTCTGCCCTGCCTCGCTGGCATACCCATGGCAACTCGCACCAGGTTGAAGGCTGGCGGGGCCAGGTTGGATGTCCTTTTTCCAGTGCCACCAAATCACAGTCAGTCATGGCTCTCCAGAAACGCAGTCCTGCCCTTATGAGCTTGTGACCGACAGCGCTTGCACTTGGAAGCAGTGCCAGAAAGAGAGAGAGAGAGAGAGAGAGAGAGAGAGAGAGAGAGAGAGAGAGAGAGAGAGTAGAGAAAAGGGAGAGAGAGATACTTATGAAAACTTGATGAGTTAAGAGAGAGAGAGAAAGAGAGAGATTTATAAAAATTAATAGTCTAAGCATTTATAATATTAATAATAAATTAAATAGTAGTACTAATTTACTATTAATAATATTACTAAATATTTAATATGAATATCCATGATTTATTAAATATAGTTTGAATATTTTAAAACTTGAACATAAAAACTTAAAACTTTATTAATTAATATTAATATTAATATTACTAAGTTATCAATAATATTATTAATAATCATCAGTTAAATAAAACTTTTTCAAAATAATAATAATATTAATAAAAAATTAAATGTAGGAAAAAGTGAAAGTTAGACCTATATAAAATAGTTTGACTTAAATAAAAAAATTTGACTGCTACGTCTAAGTTTTTTTATACTGTTAACTTAAATTTTTTATATAGGTTGCCATCAATTTGTCATATTTTTTTACGCAAACACTTACTGTTTAATAGAAAATACTTGCCACTCGTAGAGATGAGTGGGAAGAGAAGTCTGAGTGAGGTACCAGAGAGTATATATATAGAAAAGAACAAAACTTGAAAAAGAGTAGTGTGAAAAATTGGAAATAAGAACTGAGGCGCCGCTGAGAGAACTTCGGCGAAAGCAACTTCGGAACAACAAGGAAATAAAAGAAGAGGTGAGAAGAAAGAAAAGAAAGCATGAAGGCAACCCGGTCACGACAAAGAGAAGAAGAACATAGAAAAGCCTTTGAAAAGAAGACAACAGATATAGCAGGGTTGGTTTTCTGATATAGGTTCAACTAAATTTCTTATATAGGTCGAAATGTTATATAGGTTTAATTCAGTATTTTTGTTTCGGCTAAAACTTAATGAATGTAAACAATAATAGCACTGCGGCGCACGCAAGGCTTAAAGAGAATCACGTGACTTTTATTAATATTGAAGTAATATTTAATTTCCAGGGTGTCGATTATAAGTTTTGGTCATGATGTATTAATATGATTTCTAAAAGTCAGAAAAGTTCAAGCTACAAAAAAGCAGGAGGCTAACTTATATTCAAGTTCGCGAACGGAAGTGAGTTTTTCAGTCAGAGTTGAGTCTAAAATAATCATAAGATACATATATATACTACTATATATATATATGTATATATATACATATATATATATATATAAATATATATACATCATCTGTAGATTAATAAATATATTACTTGGTACATTCAAGTGTCAAACTCGGCCAGTGAATTTGAGTTAAGTGTCAGCCTGATTTCAGATTAGCGGTCAGATTTTAGATAACTGAGTGGTCAGAATTCAAATTAGTTTAATTTAACGTTAATATTTCGCAAACATTATGCAGATTTTGCGGACGGATATAACAGTCAAATTGAACTAATTTGAATTCTGAACACTAATCTGAAATCTGGCCGCTAATCTGAAATCTGCCACTTAACACAAATTCTATTGCTGAGTTTAACACTTTAATTTACCCAGTAATATATAAAGAATTTTTTTCAAATATTCCAACGTTTCAACTTGAATTTTATTTTTATTAATACAATGCAATACAACTTGATAGAACTTTTTTCACAAAAATTCTCATGAAAAGTGTCTTAACTACAGATTAGATGATAATATTAATAATACAGCCCGGGCCGGCCGGCCGCACTCCCTTCCATCCTGCCGTCTTCTCAGTTGCCTGGGTTGGCCTCGACCGACACGGCAGTCGCGGACGGCCCGCAGACATCCGCGCGACGCGACGCTTTCACAACATTTAATAATTCCGGGACGGCGCCAAGGTTTTAAGTGTTTCACTCTGCCGAGGTCTTTTGTCGAACTAAGCCTCGGGACAGAAGCCTGGAATCAACTTTTCCTACCAATCTGTGACTCCCAACTTTTCGTCGACTAAACTTAAATTGTCAACATGTTCGACAGAAATTATTACAGTGAAAACTTGATTGAATTATTGGTGCGAGTCGCAACCGTGATCGCACTTAGCATCAAGAGAGTCCACTAACTTTCCATATCCGGTGAGGGATTATGGTCCTGCTTGTGGTTTGCCGAGCCGGTTTCTCTGGCAGTGTGCTATACAGTGCAGGCAGGCCTGTCAGCTGCCCAGCCCGCGTCAGGTGCTGCCACCGCGGCCGGGCTGCAAGGGGGGACAGCCTCCGCGACACTTAGCCCACCGAGCTCCGACTCGACGAAGCTGCTTGGATCGCGGGCGGGCCCAGCCGGATGCCCGTCGCTACTCTGGCAGAAGAATCTCCTTCTGACCTAAGT
Organism: Paulinella micropora; assembly: GCA_019918135.1. Classification (NCBI taxonomy): domain Eukaryota; phylum Cercozoa; class Imbricatea; order Euglyphida; family Paulinellidae; genus Paulinella; species Paulinella micropora. Next base: position 101,282 of record WBZZ01007037.1, on the reverse strand, counting down.
ACAGTTTGCGGGTGCTGAGCAGCCAGGTCAAAACTTTTGAATGGAACTGCTGCTTGGTCTGGTCTTCCCAGTCGTCCACGAACCTCTCGACTGAGTCGCCATGCTTTTGAAAATGAAGGATGCGGTAATCTGAAGATATTGATCCATAACGAGGTGGTGAAGAGTCTACTACAAGGAAACGCCGCATGTGCTCGAGCAGTCTAGTTTGAGAAGTTTGTGTTCCTCTTGTACGCGCATCGGTCACGACGGCCTCGAGCATCATGTTGAACCTGGAATTGACAAATAGGTCCACACGTCCGTGACCAACGTCAGGTGGTGGCTCCCACAATGGCGCGCCGTCCAGCAATTTGAGCTTAGCCAGCGACAATGCAAGTTCGAAAACCAGTGCTCGCTCAGTGACACCCCCCTTTTGACTGTAACGCTCTGGATCGATCCCGCGCAGAGCGCGAAGAACGATCTCTTCAAACGACGCTTCCCCAATATCCACGAACGGCTTGTTACCGTACTTGAAGAGCAACGCACGCTTGAGCAAGGGTGGGGCTTGAGGGATGCTGTACTTGTCGAGAAGGATGTCGTCTTTTTCCAGCGGCATGTGACACGTGTGCCGTAGCACCAGGGGAACGAGGCTTATTTCTTCGGAGGACGGGAAGGAGCACCGTTCCATAAGTCCTTGGTAGAAGGCGCCCTCTATGAAGCTGGAGTCCGCCAACATTTTCTGGAAGTCCATGGCTCCTGCGCCAGCTCTGGCTAAACGGGCACACTCCCAGGACAACTTGATGGTGCCATAGGCGTGGCCTTTCGTATGAACAAAGATAAAATCCAGCATTTGTATGAAATTGGATCTTTTCGCTGACGACATGCCTTCGGTAAGATTCTGAACGATTGCCTTGTCAAACTCCATGCGGGAGAAGAACAATTTATCAGGGCCATACCCTTTTGGAAACATGAACGAGGATGAGACCAGAGCTACCCGGCCGACCGCCACCGTGGTCATGTGGTCATAAAGGCGCAATGGGTAGTAGAAGGCGTTTGGATCCATCTGCGACTCATCCACGAGGAGGAAAGCGCGCTGGCGCTCCCTACCCAACCGCTCATTAACTAGAATCAACTCGGACTGAAATTTCCGAAGCTCGTCAGGTGTTGGAAAGAAATAAACTTCCTTCTTCTTTTCCAGCAGATTTTCGGCGACGAGCTGTAGGAAGCAAGTCTTTCCCCCACCGCGGTAGCCATGGAAGTGTATGCTGAGGTGCCGGGGTTTCTGCCCATACTTGGGCTCGGCCGT
>WBZZ01007037.1:92500-97500 GCA_019918135.1 Paulinella micropora | reverse complement strand
ACTACAAATGATTGATCTTCCCCGCGTAAGAGCTCCACGAGACTGGGTAGGCCCGCATGGAGGTACTCACAGGCGTAGCAGACATTTCATGCGGTCTGCCAGCGCATGAGGACGTTTTGTGGAACCAACGCAACATAGCCTCGGAACCAACGGAATACCATAGCCTCGGAACCAACAACATCGCTCTTGCCCTATGGTTAAGCGGTCCGCGTGAAGCGGGAACCGCAAGGTACGACCAGAGGGCGGAATAATAATAATAATAATAATAATAATAATAATAATAATAATAATAATAATAATAATAATAATAATAATAATATGTATGTATGTATCGTCTGCCAATTGCTGAGCCAAAAGGCCATGTGCATCCAGTCCTCCATTCCATAAGGAAAGTCTCCACACCAATCGGTGGAATAAAGGAAGTGACGGCATAGAACATTACTCTAGGAGCTTTATACCAATCAGCCCATGGAAAGGGACCGATGGCCTATGTACTCCCTAATAATAATAATAATAATAATAATAATAATAATAATAATAATAATAATAATAATAATAGTGTATCTCCTGCCAATTGCTGAGCCAAAAGGCCATGTGCATCCAGTCCTCCATTCCATAAGGAAAGTCTCCACACCAATCGGTGGAATAAAGGAAGTGACGGCATAGAACATTACTCTAGGAGCTTTATACCAATCAGCCCATGGAAAGGACCGATGGCCTATGTACTCCCTAATAATAATAATAATAATAATAATAATAAGAAGAAGAATAATAGTGCTTCTCAGTCAATGGCGAATGCATTTCTGCACATGTGCCTCCATCGTCTCACCCGCGAGGGGAGAACGAAGATTTGACGATAGGCTCTACTGACACCCCCGCAAGGCAGCTCCAAGCCTTCCAGACAGACCAATACTTTCAAAGAAAATATGCTTTGAAATTTCAAAGAATATCCTTTTTGAAAATACTGACACCGACTGGAATCGAACTGGCGACAGGTCCCAGATGGTAGACCTTAACCACTGGGCTATCACGGTGCCACTAATAATAATAATAATAATAATAATAATAATAATAATAATAATAATAATAATAATAGTGCTTCTCTGTCAATGGCTGATGCATTTCTGCACATGCGCCTCCATCGTCTCACCCGTGAGGGGAGTACGAAGAATTGACGATAAGCTCTAATGACACCCCCGCAAGGGCATTTCCAACACTTCCAGACGGGCCGGTATGTTCAATGAAAATACTGGTCCAGAAATAGACCGGTATGTTCAATGAAAATACTGGTGGCACCGACGGGAATCGAACTGGCGACAGGGCCCAGATGGTAGAACTTGACCACTGGGCTATCACGGTGTCCATAATAATAATAATAATAATAATAATAATAATAATAATAATAATAATAATAATAATAATAATAATAATAATAGTGCTTCTCAGTCAATGGCCATCTGGGACCTGTCGCCAGTTCGATTCCCGTCAGTATTTTCAAAGGATATTTTCTTTGAAAGTATTGGTCTGTCTGGAAGGCTTGGAGCTGCCCTGCGGGGGTGTCAGTAGAGCTGTCGTCAAATCCTCGTACTCCCCTCGCGGGTAAGACGATGGAGGCACATGTGCAGAATTGCATTCGCCATTGACTGAGAAGCACTATTATTATTATTATTTATTATTATTATTATTGGCCCTGTCGCCAGTTCGATTCCCGTCGGTGCCACCAGTATTTTCATTGAACATACCGGTCTATTTCTGGACCAGTATTTTCATTGAACATACCGGCCCGTCTGGAAGTGTTGGAACTGCCCTTGCGGGGGCGTCATTAGAGCTTATCGTCAATTCTTCGTACTCCCCTCACGGGTGAGACGATGGAGGCGCATGTGCAGAAATGCATCAGCCATTGACAGAGAAGCACTATTATTATTATTATTATTATTATTATTATTATTATTATTATTATTAGTGGCACCGTGATAGCCCAGTGGTTAAGGTCTACCATCTGGGACCTGTCGCCAGTTCGATTCCCGTCGGTGCCAGTATTTTCAAAAAGGATATTTTCTTTGAAATTTCAAAGCATATTTTCTTTGAAAGTATTGGTCTGTCTGGAAGGCTTGGAGCTGCCTTGCGGGGGTGTCAGTAGAGCCTATCGTCAAATCTTCGTTCTCCCCTCGCGGGTGAGACGATGGAGGCACATGTGCAGAAATGCATTCGCCATTGACTGAGAAGCACTATTATTATTATTATTATTATTATTATTATTATTATTATTATTATTATTATTATTATTATTATTATTATTAATGGAGGCACATGTCCAGGATCTGGATCTGATGCTATAGTCTGAGGAAGCCTATTATTATTATTATTATTATTATTATTATTATTATTATTATGCTTTGGGATCGGCTGACCCCGTTGACCCAATCGAGGCACATGTCGAGGATCTGGATCTGATGCCATAGTCTGAGGAAGCCTATTATTACTACTACTACTACTACTACTACTACTACTACTACTACTACTACTACTACTACTACTACTACTACTATTATTATTATTATTATTATTATTATTGTGGACACCGTGATAGCCCAGTGGTCAAGTTCTACCATCTGGGCCCTGTCGCCAGTTCGATTCCCGTCGGTGCCACCAGTATTTTCATTGAACATACCGCTCCGTCTGGACCAGTATTTTCATTGAACATACCGGTCCGTCTGGAAGTGTTGGAACTGCCCTTGCGGGGGTGTCATTAGAGCTTATCGTCAATTCTTTGTACTCCCCTCACGGGTGAGACGATGGAGGCGCATGTGCAGAAATGCATCAGCCATTGGCAGAGAAGCACTATTATTATTATTATTATTATTATTATTATTATTATTATTATTATTATTATTACTATTATTATTAGGGAGTACATAGGCCATCGGTCCCTTTCCATGGGCTGATAGGTATAAAGCTCCTAGAGTAATGTTCTACGCTGTCACTTCCTTTATTCCACCGATTGGTGTGGAGACTTTCCTTATGGAATGGAGGACTGGATGCACATGGCCTTTTGGCTCAGCAATTGGCAGACGATACATACATACATACATATTATTATTATTATTATTATTATTATTATTATTATTATTATTATTATTATTATTATTATTACTATTATTATTATTATGGAGGGGTGCACAGTGCACCCCACGGGAAGAGGTGGTTGGGCCTCTTCCCACTGGTTCCGAGGCTATGTTGTGTTGTTATTATAAGACATACACCACGTGGGGTCAAATAGGTATATACATTCCGAGATCTAGGGGTGGTGACGGGTTTCGAGGCGTCCCAGACACTTACCGCCAAACGTCCTCACGCGCTGGCAGACCGCATGAAATGTCTGCTACCCCTGTGAGTACCTCCATGCGGGACCTACCCAGTCTCGTGGAGCTCTCACGCGGGGAAGATCAATCATTTGTAGTTGATTTCCTGCAAGGTACCCGACACTGTGCGGATAGTAGGGACTTCCTTTTGGGGCTTTCTATGCAGGATGGTTAGAGTCACTCTTCCCTCCCCAACATACTCACTGTAGTCCCTGTTGGGTTGAGGGATGGAGGCGCATGGCCCTCGGGCTCAGCCATGACAGATCAATATATATATATATATATATATATATATATAAATATATATAAATATATATATTATTATTATTATTATTATTATTATTTGGACACCGTGATAGCCCAGTGGTCAAGTTCTACCATCTGGGCCCTGTCGCCAGTTCGATTCCCGTCGGTGCCACCAGTATTTTCATTGAACATACCGGTCTATTTCTGGACCAGTATTTTCATTGAACATACCGGCCCGTCTGGAAGTGTTGGAACTGCCCTTGCGGGGTTGTCATTAGAGCTTATCGTCAATTCTTCGTACTCCCCTCACGGGTGAGACGATGGAGGCGCATGTGCAGAAATGCATCAGCCATTGACAGAGAAGCACTATTATTATTATTATTATTATTATTATTATTATTATTATTATTATTAGTGGCACCGCGATAGCCCAGTGGTTAAGGTCTACCATCTGGGACCTGTCGCCAGTTCGATTCCCGTCGGTGCCAGTATTTTCAAAAGGATATTTTCTTTGAAAGTATTGGTCTGTCGGTGCCAGTATTTTCAAAGGATATTTTCTTTGAAAGTATTGGTCTGTCTGGAAGGCTTGGAGCTGCCTTGCGGGGGTGTCAGTAGAGCCTATCGTCAAATCTTCGTACTCCCCTCACGGGTGAGACGATGGAGGCACATGTGCAGAAATGCATTCGCCATTGACTGAGAAGCACTATTATTATTATTATTATTATTATTATTATTGTGGACACCGTGATAGCCCAGTGGTCAAGTTCTACCATCTGGGCCCTGTCGCCAGTTCGATTCCCGTCGGTGCCACCAGTATTTTCATTGAACATACCGCTCCGTCTGGACCAGTATTTTCATTGAACATACCGGTCCGTCTGGAAGTGTTGGAACTGCCCTTGCGGGGGTGTCATTAGAGCTTATCGTCAATTCTTCGTACTCCCCTCACGGGTGAGACGATGGAGGCGCATGTGCAGAAATGCATCAGCCATTGACAGAGAAGCACTATTATTATTATTATTATTATTATTATTATTATTATTATTATTATTATTATTTAAACTGTGACGCCAACTCATAACCCTTTGGTGGTAGATGCTGGGGAGGAGGGTCGTTGCGCGCGTAAAAGATCTTAAACTCCGCATATGCTGGTTGATAGCCCAGGACCCAGCAGACACCAGATTGTTATGGGTGGGGTTTCGAGGCAGCTCTAGCAACCGCGCTTGGTGTATGCACTTGCACATTCGGTGACGTCTTGCAAGAGGTTGCTGGGACTGCGGAATAACCTCGGCTTAGTGCAGTCTTGCCCTCAGGAGCTCCATCGGTGGCCCCGATCATCAGGCGAGAGACTGACACGGGGGGGTGGAGGACCTCGAACAAGGGTATTGGAGGCTT
>WBZZ01007037.1:57500-90000 GCA_019918135.1 Paulinella micropora | reverse complement strand
GCATTCTCAGGTGTCGCATCAGCTACAAAAACAAATAGCCTTCTACAGCACACTTATAGAAAACATATGACATATTTTTATTTATCATCTTCCTCTGACGCGTTTTGCTCTTATTCATTATGAAATTCTACGCTAATGCGCAAGTGCGCAAGCGCACCAGCGCAACGAAGAAAAGACAAAGGCGTTTTTTTTGCTTTTCAAAATGCCAAAATTTCTTCAACTAGTGCCACTTGTCCTGCTCGTCTCATTTTTTTCCACTTTTTCCCGTCTGGATTTTTTACCAGAAAATCCTCCACTCAAAAATTGTTCAATTGTATGAAGAGTTTTTGTCTTCATGCTTTTGACAGTTTCTATTTTTTAATGGTGAGTGTTGGTAAATTCCATTATAAATTCAATATTTGCTTCTTCTTCCTTATTCTGTCTAAGGTTCTCACATTACTTTCATCAACGTCTTCTCTTTTTAATAATCTCTGTGTGTTTCATTCCTTAGTTATTTTTTTCTCTTTATCTTTTTCTTGCTTTTCTTCATCTACTGATTTAGTAAATTTAGTTTTTAGAAGTTCTCGCGGGGATACTAATTCATTATCAGAAAGAATGATTTTAAAGCCAGCTCCAGACTTACATATTACTTTGTAAATTTACTTACTAAAATACTTTCCTCCTTTTTCACACATTAGTTTCTTTAATTCCTTTCTTACACTATCGCCAATATTGAATTCATTAATAAAATTATCACAAGTTATAGTCTGTTTATTTTTATCTTTTCTAGCAAAGACGTTTATTGGTCTGGCTTGAATTCCCCGATGTAATTTGTGGTTATAAGCATTAACAGTCTTGAATATAACTTACCTAGTCAAAATTTCTATTAGTTTCAAATAATAAATCCAACCACCTTCTAATACTCCTTATAATTTTATCTACCACTGCGAGCGCTCTGTGATCCACTACTTCAACTACATCGTGCTTAATACTATTTTGAATAAAATAATCACGAGTAGCACCTTTATATTCTCCTCCGCTTTCAGTTGTAATTGATTTATGTTTATAAAGTATAGATTTCAAATCATAATAGACTTCTTTTGCAGTTTTATTTTTAATGAAATGATGATTAAATATCTTGAATGACAATCAATACAAACAAGCATCCAAGCATATCATTTATTTCCTTTCTTATCTTTTATTTTACTCATATCTGATAAATCTAAGAAAACTTTGTCTAATTATTTATCAACACATATAGTATTCCATATTTTCTGGTTCTTTTTTTGATGATGTATTTCAAGTGCTTCCTATTCTTTTGTTCTTTGAATTTCTTCTCCAGTTGGTGTGTCTTCTAGTTGTGCATCCGCATTCTGATTATTAATAATTATATGTTTATTATCAAGTTGATTTTCCTCACTCATATAATTAGAATTTGAGGAAGCACTTACTTAAGTCGCTTGAAGTTTTGCTCCGTGTTGGTTTCTCTGTATTATATACATTGACTAAAATTTTATTATTTGATTTTTTACCTTTCCCCTTCTTGGGTTTTGGATCTTCTTCTTCACTTTCACTCTCACTGCTTTCACTCTCCTCTAGTTCAACCACATGTTTCTTACTCTTCTTCTTTTCCCTCTTACTCTCAGCATTCGCTCTCTTGATTTTCATCTTTGCCATCTTTTCCGCAATCAAGTCAGTAAAATCAACCTCATCTTCACTCTCGCTCTGCTCTGGTGTGTCATCTTGGTCCTTCTCATTAATGATATCGTTCGCCACATTTTTATTTTCTATCTCTGCTAATCTTCGTTCCATATCATCATCTTCACTTTTGACCTCATTTCTGTATTGTTCCAAAACCTTTTTGGCATGTTCCATTTTTCGTTGTTTCGCTTTCGCTTTTATTACTTCCACAGCACTTCCCCAGTTCTTACGACTTGCTTCGGGAGACTGCATTTATACTAAGATTATTATATTTTAGTATTTTTTAAATAAATAAATAAATAAATAATATAATATGTCAAACTATAAATCATTACTAGGGTTGAATGAAATTTCCACAGACATCATATCAATCGCAAACTTAGACCTTACCAATACCAACATAGTTGGTTTAAACACAGACAGAGTACCAGAAGATGCTGACACCGTAAATCTTTATTTTACCGATGTACGATTTGATACACGACTGTCTACCAAAAGCACGACTGACCTAAAAGAAAGACTTAATTATTATTGGACTGATAACCGCTTTGACATTCTGCTCGCTTTAAAATCAACAACCGACCTAAAAGAAAGACTTCATTATTATTGGACCGATAACCGCTTTGACACACGTCTTGCTTTAAAATCAACAACTGACCTAAAAGAGGGAACGAATCTATACTATACTGATGGAAGGTTTGACACAAGATTTTCAACTAAATCAACAATTAACTTAACCTAAGGAACCAATTTATACTATACCACAGCGAGAGCAAATACAGATTTTGATGCTAGACTTTTATTAAAAACGACAGCCGACTTAAAAGAAGGAACCAATTTATACTATACCACAGCGAGTGCTAATACAGACTTTGATGCTAGGATTTTATTAAAAACGACTGCAGAATTAAAAGAATGAACCAATTTATACTATACGACCGCAAGGGCTAATACTGACTTTGATGCTAGGCTTTTATTAAAAACGACCGCAGACTTAAAAGAAGGAACAAATCTTTATTACACCACTGCGAGATTTAACACTCAATTAGCAACAAAGAGCACCACCAACTTAGCAGAGGGAACCAATCTATATTATACGACGGCAAGAGCAAATACAGACTTTGACACACTGCTAGCAACAAAGAGCACAACCAACTTAGCAAGGGGACAAACCTTTACTATACTAATGCGATGTTTGACACTCAATTAGCAACAAAATCAACCACTAACCTAGCAGAAGGAACTAATCTATACTATACGACAGCAAGAGCAAATACAGACTTTGATACAAGGTTAGCGACTAAATCAACCACTAACTTAGCAGAGGGGACAAACCTTTACTATACCACAGCAAGAGCAAATACAGATTTTGATACTAGACTTGCAACCAAGAGCACCACTAACTTAGCAGAAGGCACTAACTTATATTACACAAATGCGATGTTTGACACTCAATTGGCAACCAAAAGCACAACCAACTTAGCAGAAGGCACTAACTTATATTACACCACCGCGAGTGCTAATACTGACTTTGACACACTGCTAGGAACTAAATCAATAGATGCTTTAAGTGATGTAGTAATAACGACACCAGCAAACGACCAATTACTATCATACAACGGCACAAACTGGGTAAATTCTACTGCTTCATTAACTTTCCTTCCATTAGCAGGCGGGACAATGGCGGGTGCCATAAATATGGGAAATCAAAACATAACAAGTGGAGGAACAATAACTGGGACTACATAACAGGAACGATAATAACAGCGAGCACGAGAATAACAACATCATCATGCAAACCGATAATTGTAGGCAATACAACAAAGGGAATAGGTGCGACGGCGGGATTAGAATTGTATGGTGCTTTTGGAGATTTTACTGCTGGAGCACATATGCAAGCGATTACAACAGAAGATATATATCCTGTATTTGTAATGGCTAATTTAGGTCATAATAATACAAATCTTGCTTTTGATGCTTATTTAGTTAATGTGGGCTGGAAATCAAGTGCTTCTGGCGCGAATTTTCAAATAGCAAAGATAAGTAATAAACTCGCTTTCAACTACAATACAGGAATAACAGCGGGGAGTGCTATAACATGGTCTGAGGCGATGAACATAGATAATACTTGATTAATAACTGCTAATGTGGGAATAACAACAGCATCAACCAAGCCGATAATCATAGGCAACACAACAAAAGGTATTAACAGGATGATTAGAATTGTATGGTCCAGCGGTCGTAGGTAATCCAACTGCTTTACAAGGACCGCACATACAGGCATTTACTGCAACCGACATTTATCCGATTTTTCAACAATTTAATCAAGCACACAATAACATAAATCTTACTTTTGATGCTTATTATGATGGGAATGACATATGGAAATCAAGTCATGCTACTTCAAATTTCCAGATAAATAAAGGCACTAATCTAAATTTTAACTACAAATCGGGAATAGCCCAAGGAACAGGATTTTCCTTTGATACAGCAATGACAATCAATAGCACATCGGGTTTATTAACAACAAAGGCGATAACGGCGAGTGGAGCGATAACAGCAAATGCGGGAATTACATACACGGGAGTGCTAACAACCACAACACTAACCAGCGGAGCAAAAATAGGAATTCAAGGAGCAGTGGACTGGTGGAATACCCATGGAATATTTATGTGGGAAACATCAAATACAGGATGGGGTATTTATATGGCTATTTCTGGAGCAAGTAAATCATTAAGTGGAGGAACCGCGCCAGCAGGAAATGGATTTAGTAGTTATGCTGTGCGATTTAGATGTGGTGCTTCTTCAGCAGAAGGTTTTATATGGGAAAATGCCAATGATGTTGCTTTAATGTCGTTGAGAGGGAGCGATGGATTTTTGTGGAGCAAAGGTGGCTTTCAAGCAGATGGTTGTATAACATACACAGGCACACTATCATCGGCATCAGCATCAACTAATGGAGCAAAAATAGCAATTCAAGGAACAACAGACGGGACTAATGCAAAAGGAATATTTATGTGGGAAATTAACGATTCAAACTGGGGAATTTATATGGGTCAATCTGGGGCGGGTAAAGCACTAAACGGAGGAACTGCTCCCGCGGGAGGCACGATTACTGCTCATGCTATAAGATTTAGAGTAAATGATGGTTCAACCAATGGTTTCATATGGGAAAATGGAACTACCAATAATGTTTTAATGTATTTAGTAGGCTCAACTGGTCAATTATGGATTAGGACAGGAACATACCTAACTTCGGACAAACTGCTCAAAAGCGATATAAAAGAATGTTTAGGCTTAGATTTCATAAATAAGTTAAATCCAGTCTGCTATCGTATGATTGATGATAAAAAATGTAGGACTGGTTTGATAGCACAGGAATCAGAAGAAGTGTTGGAAGAAATTGATATGCTAGATTTTGCTGGATTTTCAAAAGAAACAATAATGGTTCCGTGTCCAAAGCAAAGACAAGAATACGAATTGAAAGGTGTGAGTATTAATCCAGAAGATGTTAAATGCGTTGATAGTGGTGAAGTTAGTTATGGTATATGTTATTCTGAGTTTATTGCACCGTTAATTAAAGCAGTTCAACAATTATCAGAAAAGGTAGTTAATTTAGAAAAAGAAAATAAAATTCTTATAAATATATTACACAAGACCAAGCAAACCAATTAGCAGAAATCAGAGAGGCAGTTTTCTTGATAATGGCAAATAATTCAACCAGACTTCATAGACCCCCTCCTATTATTGATTTGGCGGATGGAGACCTAACACCAGAGTTAAAGTCTCGCGTCATCTCTGCTGAGTTAAAGAATGAGGAAAAAAAATAGACAATGAATGGCAATGTTGTTGTATGTCAAAAGCAACAGATGCTAGAATGATTAAGTATATTTTTCAGATGAGTGTGTTGATTGGTATAATAATCCTTTGTATTGTAAGATTGAGCGATCCTAATATAGATTGTGCTACTTCTAACACGTATGTATCACTTATCAGTTTGATAATCGGTATAATCTGCCCATCGCCGAAGTTAAATTAAAGACCGAAAGCAGATAAACCAAGCATATTGTCATAGTGGATTTGAGTTTTTTATGAATTTTTAGATAACCTACTCTAAATGTTTTACCGCACTCACATTGAATTATAGATAAACTATATTCTTTTTTTTGTTGTAAAATATATTCTTTATTTTCTTCATAATATTGTTTGTCATGTTGTGCTATTTGCTCTTTATTTCGTTCATAATATGCTTTATGTTTTTCTGCTATGTATTCTTTATTTTCTTCATAATATTCTTTAATTTTTCCTTTATTTTCTTCACGATATTGTTTGTTTCTTTGTAAAATGTATTTTTATTTTCTTCACGATATTGTTTGTTTCTTTGTAAAATGTATTTTTTATTTTCTTCACGATATTCCTTTTTAGTTCTTCCTTCTATTCTTTTATTTACACAATTTTCTGTTTGTCTTATTATTTCTCCTTCTCGCCTTCTCAATTGATTTATATTTTCACATGGATAATCTTCAAGTAATTCAGGAAAGTGGTCTTCGTGTTTTAATATTTCAAAAATACTTATGTGTCTCCCTCTACCATCTTTATATGCTTTGTAATTTTTTCTATGAAGCCCAAGTCGTTGAGCCAATGTCTGTGTAGTTGAACCAATATATATTTGGTCTGTCTGATGCGACCTAATCGCATAAATTTTACATTTCTTACAATCTCCAACTCGTGGCATATTGTTTGTTATTCTTTGTTATTATTATATATCATTATGTTTAAATAGAATTACATTTATATATATGTATTTTATAACACATAGCATCATTACCCGCACACATTAAAGGAATGGCTTCATCAAAACTAACACACCAATCACTGAAATGTTTATACACACATTTAAATTTAGTTTCAATACCTTGCTTTATACAATAAACACAACTCTCATTCTTTTTTTCACTTACCAGTGAGTAAAAGTCGCAGGCAGTCCGAGCAAAAGCAGAGCACATAAAGAAGAATATTAAAATTTTTTTTGTATATTATATTATATACAATCAATGAGTGAGTTCAAATACCAAAAGATTATTTTCTTAGCAATGATTTTGTGTGTAAATCATTTAACAAAAATATTCAAATGTCATTTACACCAACCAAAATGAATGTTAAGTTTATTCACTACTATAACGACCAGACGGAAACCAAAACCAGAATTCTTTACATGGACAGAATTGGAATTATTGGAACATTTGCGGACAGCACCACAGCAAACATTTCAAACCTCAGTTATAATCTGGGAAATATCGGATGGAGCGACGGACAATATACATTTAAAGTCCTTGAAACTGACAGCGGAAATATTGACACAGGAAATTTAAGGAGAAGAATTGTTATATGCCTAGAGTTTTTAGGCTGATATTTGTTTCAGACTACGTCTTCAACAAACATCGTAAAACCATTTAATTTCTTGTAAATGAAAAAAACGATGTTTTAGAATAAGAGAGAGTGCGGAGCACGACCATCTCGTAGAGTTATTACACCCTTCGGGTAGCAAAAGGTTATAAATTATTCAATGAGCCGTATGCTAACATATTTCTACTCGCTAGAAAAAAGAGCGGGAAAACGACAGCACTTTTTGAAATACTGAAACGGACAACAGACAGAAAGACCCGTATTGTCATTATTGCTTCAACAATTCACAAGGACTACATTTATAAAGCAATGGTAAAGCACTTTAAGAACAGGGGAAACCCTATGGCAATTTATACCTTTCTTAAATCAGATGGTGTGAATGTTATTCATTACGAATTAGACAAACTGAACAGACAGGACGAGCAACACGAAGGCGAAGTAAAACAGGACAAGGAGGAAATAGAGAAACCACAATTTTTATACTTTGGAAAAGAAAAGAAAAAAGAAGAAGGAGGTGAGAAAAAAGAGAGACTAAGTAAGTATATTGCGCCAGAGGTTGTTTTTGTTTTGGACGATTTAGGAAGTGGATTAAGAGATAAGTCGGTTAGCGATTTGTTAAAAAAGAACAGACACTATAAAAGTAAGGTGATTATGTCAAGCCAGTATTTGAACGACCTACGGCCAGAAGCCATTAAGCAGTTAGATTATTTATTAATCTTTACGGGTCAGTCTCAGGACAAAATGGAACTCGTGTATAAACACTTAGACCTATCTTTTGACTTTGACTATTTTCTCCAAAAGTATCACGAAGCAACGAAGGAGAGATTTAATTTTCTGTATATTTCAAGTGTTGATGATGAGTTAAGAAAAAATTTTAACTTCAGATTAAAATAAAAAATATCAAATAAATAATTATTTTTTATTAATATATGGTAGTGAAGACAACTCGTGTTGAAGTCATTCCAACAATCGGCAAACGAACTATTAACTCAAGCACCAATATGGCTGGAGGTAAAAAGAAGACTGGGCGGAAGAAGGGTAAAGGACAGGCTGGCTGTAAAATTAACTGGCAAAAAGTTGGGAAAACGGTCTTTGCCGTTGATAAATTTCTTCGCAATAATAAGTTAATCTCTAGGACTGCGGGAGCATTAAGTAGCGTCGGGGTACCTTACGCTGGTAGTGTTAGTGCTGTAGCTTCAAAAATGGGATATGGTAAGCAAAGCGGACGAGGAGCACTCAAGTTTTGAAAGATATTTTTGATATTTTGTTCTGACTTCGTCATCACACTATCGCTTCGCGATAGTTCGCCCTTTGGGCAGAACAAACATCGATGACCAATATTTTTTTCTAAAATAAAAAAAACGATGGTTTAGAATAAGAGAGAGTGCGACAGCACGAAACACAATTTTAAACTATCTATAGAATGTCCGCTAAAACCAAGCGAATAAAAAATACAAAAGTCCTTCCACCGCGGCTTTATAGGAATAAGAGCGGGAAGCCGTATATTATCCAGAAGGGTAAAAAATATTATTTTAATTTTGGTAAAAAGACAAATGATATGAGCACACTTCAAATTGTTAAACTTTTTATGAAATACTTGAGCAGACCAAAAGCAAAGAGAAAAGCAAAGAAGGAGGACTTAAGAAAAGTCCAGAGCCTGTCAGGGATTGAGCAGAATACGAGAACCGCCATTAATGACCACTTAGACAAACTCAGAAAGGAAAAGTATGAGGGTATTGAAGCAATAGAGAAAAAAGAAAAGACAGCACGGAATGAACTGGAAGAGGAGAAGAAGAGGCAAGAAAGAAAAGACATAGCCGATGCTAAGGAAAGACAAGAGATAATGGATAGGGAACATAAAAGAGAACTGGCGGAGATTAATGAAAGAAAGGAAGAAATAAATAGGACATTAAGAAGGGAGCAAAAACTCATAGAGGATGTAAAATATGAAGAAGACAGAAAAAATAGAATACAAGCACTACCCCCGCCACCGCAACAACAATATATTATGGCACCACAACAGGGACAACCACAAGCATCACCATTAGGTGGTCCACCACAAGCACCACCATTAGGTGGCCCGCCACAAGCACCACCATTAGGGGGGCCGCCACAAGCACCGCCATTAGGAGATCAAACACCATTGAAAACAAAAGAGCAGTATGAGGAAGAAAAAAAGCAAAAGGAGAAAGATATTGAAACACTGAAATTAGCAGGATATACAGATAAGTTCATAAAAAAGATGAGTCTCAAAGACTTACAAAAAGCCAGTCAAGATATTCAGACGGCTATAGCCACAGCGACATCTTTAGAGGAACAGAAAAAGTTAGCAGAAGAATATAAAGAAAACTTGAAAGGAAGAAAAGAAAGCAGAAGAAAAGGGTAAGCATCTTGAAAATTTAGTATTTAATCAATTTTTAATCTCTGGATTTTCAAAAACTTATCACCCAACCATTACTATAAAAGAGTTAGCACAGGCTTTAAAAAAGAGACTAGATAGCGAAGGTCATACAAAATTAAATTACAAAGACACTTCAAAGTGGATAATTGACATGATTAAAAGGTTTAATATTGATGTTGGAGATGAAAAGGAAAACTTAAAAAGAAAAGTAGCGGATTATGCTAGATATGAAGAGTATATGGGTATTAATGAACAAAAAGGTAGTGGAGCGAAGACATTAGACGAATTAATCGATAAGGTATTTTCAATAAAAATAATTAAAAAATATCTATCCCGCAAAGACTGGAAACACACAATGAACAAAAAGGACTTTGTAAAAACTCTAACTAGCAAAATGACAATAGACCCGAATGTGGATAAACAAGTTTCAACGGATTTAAATATTGACGAGGGGATGCAACCAACTAACATACCCCCTACGATTACCCCGCCATTAGAGCCTGAGCCAGAGCCTCAGCAACAGCAACCTGAGCAACCGCAACAAGAGCAGGACAAGCAAGTCCCATTACAAGGAGAGGGACGGGGGCTAATGACAAATGAAATAGACGACATAATGAAAAAATATGGATGGTATCTCGGAGCGATAGCCAGTGATGAAATTTACAAGTTGAAGCCCGCAAGCAGAAAGCGATACGGATTTATTATGAATTTGGATAATCACAAACAAGCGGGGTCTCATTGGATAGCAGTCTGGGTAAGCATGGATAAAGACAGAAGTGTTGAAGTGTATGACCCGCTAGCAGAATATCAACCGACTGAAGACTTTCAACAACAAATGAAAAGACTAATTGACCAAAGTAATCCAAGCACATACCTGCTTATGAAAGTAAATCAAGTTAAGAACCAATCAAACACCTCGGACACATGCGAATTTCATTCTATGAGATTTTTGATGGAGCAAGCGAAAGGTAATCGATTTAAATTCTCTACTGGCTACACAGACTTAAAAGAAGACGAAGCAGAAAAGTTAAAAGCACAGAATGGTTATGGTGATGCTTTTAACACATTCATCTGAATGATTATGTATTAAATAAAAGAATATAAAAGAATGTAAAAGAATATGCCAGACTACCAACAAGGGAAAATTTACACTCTTCGCTCACACCAAACAAACCAAATTTATATTGGTTCAACTACTCAAACATTAGCACAGAGGTTCGCTAAGCATAGGTGGGAATATAAAGAGAGAAAAAGCAAGTTAGGTAAAGCAATTGAAATACTAAAGTATGAAGATGTTTATATTGAGTTATTGGAAAAATCCTTGCAATGATAAGGAAAGTCTATTGAAAAAAGAAGGAGAATATATACGTAATCATAGAGAGTGTGTAAATAAGCAAATAGCTGGTCGCACAGACGGAGAATATAGACAAGAACATAGAGAAGAAATGATGCGACATAATAGACAATACAGAGCAAAAAATAAGGAATATTTGAAAAAATATAAGAAATTATGGAATATTGATAACAGAGATAGACAGATTCAAAAAAGGAAAATATATTATCAGAATAACAAAGAAAAGTTTATAAAAAATAACAAGAAATATAATATATCAGATATCCAAAAATTATTCGTATAATATATCAAATGGATTACAAGGGAGGAAGAAGTTCGGGTATCTATTACATAAATAGCAAAAATAGAATAACAGGCACGGACAGCGACTTTACACACAAAATAAACTTAAAATCACTAGACAATCCCACACATTGCAAAATTCTTCATATTTACATTCCGAAGTCGTATTACTCTGTGGCTTCACCATACAATACTTTTACATTATCCAAAGACGGGTATGAGGCTTTAATTACGATACCTGAGGGAAACTACACAATGAACAACTTAAAAAATAAACTATCTGAGATACTGACAGCAGACAGCCCAAATAATTATACTTATGTGGTATCCAGTAATAATACCAACACAGACCCAGAGGAAGGTAAATTAACATTCAGTGTTTCAAACAATGGAGGTATTCAACCGCTGTTTATATTTGATGGTGATACCCGTATTCATGAAGTCATGGGTTTTGATAGAAACTCAACATATTTCTTTGCTAATGATTTTATTAAATCTCCAAATGTAATGTTCTAACTGGCGAAAAAACTTTGTATTTTCAATCGGATTTAGTTGGGGAAGGAGATAATCATGTGCTACAAGAAATATACGCGACCAACAAAATTCCTTTTGGTTCTGTTATCTATGACTGCTCTGGAAGCGAATACGGGAAAACATTATCCGCAAGTTCAAATAATGTGTTTAGGTTTTACCTGACAGACGAAAATGACCAAGCAATTAATCTTAATGGTTTGGGAATAGTTATGACATTGTTGGTTTATCGTGAAACTAATTATTTTAGTTTATGTAATTCATTTTTCAATTTGTTAAAGGCTAGATAATTAATTTTAGAATTATTTATTTTTTTCTATAAATATATTCTGGTGAATTAGTTAATTTACACTACTTCAAAACAAACAAAAATGCCTGTCCAATAAAGAGGAGAACTAGTCCATCAGACTAAGGAACTGCTCACGGGTAAGTATGAATTGAACAAACTTACTAGCCGTGAAGGCTCGCAGGATGTTAATCTCACAACTGCTGGGGGTATGGAAAGAACATTTGAAATCCCTACCCGCCCACTGAACCTCGCGAGGTCTGTCTTGCGATTTACTTACACTCCTGCCACTGCTGGCGGTGGTAATTACAATCGTATTTATGCTGATTGTCTTTCTATGATTAGAACTATTGAACTGCGAAGTAGGAGCGGGCAGTATCTGTGTAATCTTCAACATGTGGGTAATTACACTAAGATGATTTGGAAGCCCAAAATTAAATATGAAAAATTTATTGCACTTGAGAACCACGGGGAGTATGATGAAAAGACTTTGGGTAAGACTGGCTCTGGTGCTATGCTTCAAAAGTGTAATGCGGACAGCAAAACAGGAATTACAATGACTGGGAGGGTTATGAGTGATTTTACTGATGCGAAGGGGGCTGCTGGATCTGATGTAGCATATCCTACAACACAACTTCCGGGGAACTCCGCTGCTCAAGTCTCGGCCGCTCTAACTGCTGTTGTTCAAAATGTGCAAAATTTCGTAACTCAGCCTACTACAGATGCTCAACGACATTTAAGCGACCTCAATAGTTTTGACGGGACTGATGGAGATTATATTAATGTTGCTACTGATGAAGCAAAGTATTTTATATGTGCTAGTGCGGCTGGTGCTTACCCACAGAGTAGTGTAAATCTTCCTTTGGGTATGCTGTTTGGAACCATTTTTGAACTGGATAAGACTATCGGCTTTAATGAAATTCTTGATATGCGAATTGTGTGGGAGAGCACTGAGAGAACAAGTTTTTACGGAACTAGTGCGACTTCTGTTGCTACTGGTGCGGCTGCCACTACTGCTGGTGCTACTATTACCAAGTTGAATTTATTCCTTGCCCTTGAGACTGACCCGAATGTCATCTTGGGTGTTCAACAGAAGATTGCGGGCGAAGGCTTTCCTATCAAGATTGAGTATCCTATTTCGTGGAAACACAGCCTCAGTAGTGGAAATCAAAACTTTGTCGTTAAGATGAACCGCTCGCAGGGTGAGAGAATTCGTCGTATCTACACATCTGTCTTTAATAGCGACGAAAAGAAAAATACATCTTTTGATAACGACAACAGAACTGATGGACAGGCTACACCAGCAGGAAAGAAGGTTCAGACTTATTACACCACTCTTGACGGCTCCCGACTTTAACAATTCAATGTTGATACCATTAAGAATGAAGACTATATGATTTTGAAGGATAAGTTGAAGGGGAGTGCTATCCTAAATAGCGATGTCTATCATTACAACTGGTTTCACGTGGATACTTGGGACCATAACCGCCCGCTGTGTGATAAGGATACTGACGGCTATGAGGTGAGCGGTCTAAGCCTTGACACCGAGAGACGATATGAGTTTGTGGCTACTACTCCCGCCCAAATCCAAAACCATTAAACTTATGCCATTCTTCAGCGAAGTGTGCTCGTTAAGGGAATTGAAATTTTGATGAGTTAAAAACAATAAAAAATAAATGAAAAAAGAAAATTATTTTTTTGTTTTATATAATATGTCTCACCAGAGAAATTTAATCGCACAAAATCCAGACGGAGATTTTGTAAATGTCAAAGTCGGATATGATGGACATGTTGAAACTAATCATATGAAAACCGCTTTCGGTGAAACAACGACTGCACAATTAACACCAGTATTACAAGAAATCTTTCCATATACCATTAATACAAGTGTATGGACAAAAACAGAAACAAAATCATCTGTGTCATTTTTGGATAACATGGCTGTATTGACAACAACTGCTGATGATACATCACAAGCAACAATGGTAAGTTAAAAAAGAATAAAATACAGAACAGGAACTGGAATTATGTGTCGCTTTACTGCTTTATGGGATACAAATGAAACCGAAGGCTATCAATCATTCATAGGAATAGGAGAAAGTGATGTCAACAACTGATTCTATTTCTTTATGGATGATGCCGCAGGAATGCACATTCTTCATTCAATAGCAGGAGATGACAATTTTATTCAACAAGAAGACTGGAACGACCCGTGCGACGGGACGGGCGATATGCCACTTATGGATTGGAGTAAAGGAAACGTATTTCAAATTCAATTTCAATACTTAGGATTTGGTGCTATTAAGTTTTCTATTGAAAATCCAAAGACAGGCGTACTTCAATTAGTCCATACTATTAAATATGCTGCTGTTCCAGCACCTGTGAGAAATGAGATCGCAAAGCTACTTCAAGAAAGAGAAACGAAGAAAAACACCAAAGACACCCACAATTGCCCACTTTTGGCGCATCCGGGTCGACAACGAACTCGTATGTTCGTAGCGAGGCGATTCTGGTGGAAGAAGATGAAGGAGGAGATAGATCAGGCGGTGGATGCATGCATCCCGTGCAAGATAAACAAAACACCACTGAAGGCAAATTTCGGCCTGATTGGCGAATTTCCTCTTCATGCGGGGATGTTTGAGTTTATACACATTGATCATGTGGGACCTTTCCCAGAATCGAAGGATGGTTACAAATACCTCCTTACGGCTATTGACAGAGCCACCAACTATGTGTGGATCATCCCTGTCAAAGACGTTACCGGCAAGACGACGGCCGAGGCGCTGATCGATAGGATCATCTCACAGATCGGAGTACCAAGAAAGATATGTTCTGATCGAGGCTCGGACTTTAATAACGAGGTCATCGACAAACTATCTAAGTATTACGGGATGAAATGGCAATATGTTACTGCCTATAACCCGCGAGCAAATGGGAAAATCGAGCGGGTACACAGACCCCTCAAAGCCTCGCTAAAGATGTATTGCACGAAGAAGGAGAATCAAAGAGCATGGGTCGAGGCAGCACCATCATTTGCGTTTGCAATGAACTGTCTACCCTCTACGGCGTTAGGAGGCTCGAAGAGCTCAATCTCGCCATATCAGTTAGTATATGGGCGTGAGCCTGATATCCCGACTTCTGCGGATGAGTTGTTTGGGATGAGACTTAGAGTGAAGATGGAGGCGGAACAAATAGTCAGGGCGCATAGAGAGGCGGAGCGCCGAAAGACTGATGCTGAAGGGGTGCGACAAGCGCACTTGGATCAGATCAAGTTCCAGGTCGGGGATATTGTACTATTGTACCATCCTCAAGTCCCGAAGGGAGTCAGCTCTAAGCTGTTCACTCATTGGAGAGGACCTTATCAGATTATGGAACAGACGGGACCTCTCAATTACAAGATCAGGGGTAGAGGGAAGGTGCAAATTGTGAATGTAAGAAGGCTGATTAAGTATGATCCCTTCTTACTGGAAGATGAATCCGTTGAGGAGGCGTTAAAACGGATGAAGGATGATTTCAAAGAGGTGCCGCCCATCCACAAGGAGGCTGGCATAGACCAAGACGATGCTTATCGGGCACCGATAGCTGAGAAGGAGGAGAGTGAGGTGGACAGCAAGGAGAAGACTGACCGCATAAGCGCGGTGGGGACTCAGTCCAAGTCTCCGCGAGAGCATAGCGGAAAGAAGGAGAAGATCACAGAGGCGCAGCTAAGGAGAGCGCGGAATGATCTTATCAACGACCAACCGAGAAAGGCGATGAGGTCGATGAGATCAAAGGACGTCCACCAGGAGGAGGAGGGGACGGACACTGACCCAAACGCGGGCAACGTTGAGATTGTCCATGAGCGATGGAAGGAAGGCGATGCGATAGCAACCATCGCATGGGTGAAAAATGTTTTCTATCTGATGAGACCAGCGGAACAACATGTCGCTGATGACACTCTCTCAGACTTATACTTGATGCGGGTCGTGGCGGTCCCACGACAGATGCGTGTCACACGGACACTCAAAATATCATCAGCCGCAAAGATAGTACAACCGATACTCCAGTTCTGGAGAAGTATGGACCCGGTTGAGGTTCCAAGGCAAGACATTATCTGCCAGTATATAAAGACGCAAAAAGTCTCGAGACATGGGATGATACAATTACTCCCAGAGACAAGGATTACACTGCGTGGACCATTCAGACACTGCCAAGAGGAGTGCTTGATGTCCCTTTTGAATTATCGTTGGGCGGAATCCCTAATAAGATCTGGGACATTCTCGAACAGTCAAAGTTCGATCTGACTTTTGTTGGTGGTCCTCCACCAGGCAAAGAAATCCGCGCCAGACGACGAAGGCAGTGACTAAGAAACTATTTTTCTTTATGCGTCTCAAATACACTGATTGATTGCCCACGGCGTATCATGATTTGATCATGCATCATCAGTTATCAATATGAATGTTAAAAAGACTCAGTGATATAACTTGGCACTTGATCGCAACATACGAGTGCGAAAGGTCGATCAACGATGATACTACACCGTATACGGGGATCGCTAGTGTATTGAGCGATGGTGTTCCCGGGTATGACCCTTTCCAAGTCCTGGGATGATGTTCTCGAAAATGAAATGTTCTCTGAAACTTTCATTAAATTGTTTTTTACGATAGATTATATACTGTCGTACCTGAGCACGGTCAATCTCTACTTGTGTCGGTATATCGCAGGGTCGGGTACATACACCTCGACTTCGGATATAGCTATTAGGACTGGCCCCCTAATACTATATCATAGGATATCCGCCTTATACAAGGGTATGTCATTAAAAAAGACAATGTACTTACGATCTCTCTGTGAATAATAATAATAATAATGATAATGATAAGAAGAAGAAGGAGATCAAAGGGGGAATCGTACTACAGCACCACGTTGCTTGTATTTTTTTATTAATTGTACGTTTGTTCTTGACATACTGCAGAGAAAAAAAAAAAGAAAGAAAAAAAAAGAAATTGAGGGGAAGGAGTTCAAAATTTACAAGAAAGGCTAGAGAATCCGCTTTGACGTGCAGTATGAGGATATATTTATCGTCTTTTAGCCTCTATCCGTGGGTCGATGCGCTGTGTGGCATGACTCCATAGCGCATACTATTTGCAGAAAGAAATCAGAAGGTGTATGACGAAAATGCTATTTCCGTCATAAAATCGGGAGGGGGTACTGTAGGCATCACCCCCCGGATAGCCGGTAAAAAATACCTTTTCCTGGTGACAGGTGCACCAGCTTGTTTTTCAGTATTATTTGTCCGGATTGGACCTGATGCCATTTTATTCCTGGTCTGTTGCCGTTTTCCTTTTTGGCTTCACTGAGCTAATACAACGAGACATCATTCTCATTCTTGAGGACTGTGTTTGGTTGTATTACCGACTTTTTACGAGCTATCGTTGGGGGCATTACATAACACCCACGGTATTTTACATTGTTTTTACGCTATTGGTTTTTACGGGAATTCACTCGTGGCCCGGAAGTGATTCATTCTTATTATTAACTCAGTAAATGCATTTTATTAATATTATAAGATGAACTTGATTGCAATAATAGAATTTAGTCATACCGGCCCACACCAAGGACAATTTCCTATTTTACCCCCTATATTACTGGGTACATTCAAGTGTCAAGCTCAGCCATAGAATTTGTGTTAAGGGGCAGATTTCAGATTAGCGGCCAGATTTCAGATTAGTGGTCAGAATTCAAATAAGTGCAACTTAACTGCTATATCCGTCCGCAAAATCTGCATAATTTTTGCGAAATATTACCGTTAAATTGAACTAATTTGAATTCTGACCACTAATCTAAAATCTGACCGCTAATCATGGCTGAAATCTGACCCTTAACTCAAATTCGCTGGCTGAGTTTGACACTTGAATGTACCCAGTAATGTGTAACGGTGAATTCAAGCTTTGGCGGTCTGGGGTTGGGGCACTTAGTGACGTGTCAGTAATTATTAAAATCTCTAAGTAAAAGTAAAGTTTGAACCCTCTCGTCTAGTGGGTTATTAGCTTTGGCAGCGCTTAACTCTGGAGCACTGCAAGCAAAGAAAGAGGAGAACATCGCCGACCGGGAGGCGACTGTCGTCAAGAGGGTTGGTGTCATTCCAGGTAGTAATTGACACAATAAAAGGGAAGCTTTCATACTGAGACCCTTTGGCTCAGTTTTTGAACGCATTGTACCCTGAAGGTACCTGTCCCCCGTTTTGGTTAGGTGACCTGCGTTGGGGTAAAGAGGACAGCTCTCCAGTGGGACTGCTACAACTTGACTGCTAAAACAAAGGAAAACAGACAGTAAGACCTCAGAGTCATGAGCTTTAGTACTCTTAGAGGCACAACCAAAAACAAAGAAAAGTTGACGAGTGGTTTAAAATCCTTTCTTTCTGGACGAGTTTGGACTTGTCGCGGGATTTCCGCTGAGAAGTTTCGTGTTAGTTTGCGCTTCATCTTTAAAAACTCTCTTTTTTCTCTCATTCGTTGTTGAATAACGGCTCTATTGTATCTATTAAGCATAAAATTGTTGTTTGTGTTGTTGTAGATTGTTATCTAACAATTCAAAATCATTTTTAGTTGCCAGCATACGATCGCGTCTTAGTTCGTTGCCTTTAATAAGTGGGTTTGTTTGTGAAGTGCCGATACCTCCATTTTGGTCGCTTGGCATTAGAAAACGAATAAGTGCCATCAAATCTTCTCTTTCATCGGCGGGGGATTTTCCCATAATCTTATCAACCAATTGGTCAATACTTCTCATACTATCAACCATTTGTGAGTTAATTGTTGCATTATCTGGGTCTTCTTTTATATCAGTCTGTGGCGGTTGGACTGGTTCTTCAACAAATCCGCCTGTTCTTGGCA
The DNA here is from genome assembly GCA_019918135.1 of Paulinella micropora. Taxonomy (NCBI): domain Eukaryota; phylum Cercozoa; class Imbricatea; order Euglyphida; family Paulinellidae; genus Paulinella; species Paulinella micropora. Next base: position 71,188 of record WBZZ01007037.1, on the reverse strand, counting down.
CTAGTGGCACTGGCAATGGTGCGGGTGCTGGTGGTTGAGTTTGCGGTGCTGGTGGCATAGTTTGCGGTAGTGGGGGTGTTGCTTGCGGTGGCATAGTTTGCGGTGCTGGTGGCATAGTTTGCGGTGCTGGTGGCATAGTTTGCGGTGGTTGAGTTGGTATTGGTGTTTGTTTTCTTGGCACGCTCGCATCCCTCAATTCTAAATCTTCTAATTGCTTCATTTGGTCTGGAGTTAATTTACCCCGCATTTCTTCGTAAATTCTCTTATCCAAAATGTCATCCGCATCTGCTACGTCTGATATACTAGCACCTTGATTTAGTGCCTGTTTAATGGCCTCTTCCCATCCAACTTTTGGATCGTCATAATTAGAAAGTTTAATTTTCTTTCCAGTCTTCGCTCTCAACGATTTAACAAATCCCTTTAAGTGCCTCGTTTGGGCACCTTTATCATCAAGTATGAGCAAGTTATTGCCCAGTCCAATAGTATCTGCTACTACCATATTGTCTGAGTATGCGATCGGGACTTCAACACTAAGATTTATATCTTTTTCTATACTTGGTGAAATATCTTTTGTATTTATTTTTTCTATAAAATTATTAATTGTAGTTTCATTTGCTGGTGCGATAAGAGAATATCCTTTCACACCATCGGCTTTTTCTTGTGATTTCACCATTTGATTAAACGAATTCACCAAGTTTTCATATTGTTTGCTGAATGTAGCAGGATTGGTTATTTTATTTACTTTAAAGTTAGTGTCTTTATCAAAACTGCCCACATTATTCATAACCCCAATCATAGAATTTAATGTTTGGTCTACATTGTGTATAAAAGCATTATACTTCGCATCTGGAGGAGTGGTTTTGATAGTTTTCCAAAACTTCATCGCGTCCAAATATGATACTCCACTGCGGACTCTCCCTTGTGCTTGTAATGCCATTTTAGATATATCTGCTTTTGAAAACCTTGAGTTGTAATTGTCAGAAATACTCTTGGCAACTTCGGCCGTAGCCAATCCATTACTCGTTAGATAATCGCTCATATTGGTAATTCTTTCAAAGTATCGTTGGTCGGCGAAGTTTTGGACATTTTTATCACCAGTAGCATACAATAAATCATGTTCAAAAGCAACTAAGTCCAAAGCATCTGCTGGGAGAATGTAAGGAAACTTACCGCGAGTTCTATCTTCTAATTGAAGACGGCTTTCCACTCGTGTGCCTCCACCATTATAATTACTTCCTTCGGTATGAATTCGTTCTTCTTCCAACTTAATGAGAGCATCTGGTTGAGCAGACCATACGCTATATATGTGATATAGAAATGCGCCAAAACCAACCTTTGCAGTGCCTTCAACACTGCTTTTAAATGTCTGCCATGCCATCATTGTTGATACCTGTAAGCCTAATCTTGTCAGCATATCCTTCAACACATAATCACCTATTCTTTGCTGTCCGCTCGCGATTAAACGAGGATTAGGAGGAGGCAAACCCTCTGGCACTTCATTTCTTGCTAGTGCTAGCAAAATGGTATTTAAAGCATCTGATCTTCTTCTTCCAAGTAATCCAACATTCATCGCACGTAGTTGTGGATTGTTGGCAATTAATCTCAATATCTGCCCCCACGCCAGCCTGCTCACACCATATCGCCCAACACCTGTAGCAAGGTTAAGTAATCTGTTAAGTCTGGGGCTCATAATTATCTCTTGAATACTTCTAATAATAGCATTAACAAATCTTTCTACACTTCGGGGGTCATCACCTATTCGTGGCACAAGCATCTTGTGTTCGTCGCCTACCTGTGCTTCTATTAAAGCATCGTCTGGGTGTTTTCGCTCCCACTCTTCTCGGTTTTCTTTCCATTCTTTGTAATCTTGCTCCGCTTGCTTTCTATCCTCTCTTCGTATTACGCGAGTTTTGTCCGCTTTGCCTTTTTCTTTCATATACGTTAAACCCTTATCGGTTAATCGTTTTAAGGCTTCTTCTTTATATTCTTGTTTTACCAATTGTGCTATATCACGCTTCATTTGCTGGATATTATCTTCTATGTGTGCTATATCATATTTATCGGTAGCCATTGCTAATTTTCGCATTTCAATCATTTGTTCGTTCATGGGGGCAGTTCCGTGTTTTCTTTCAAATTCTTTCATATCAACACCATCATCTTTGAGGTGTGCTTTCAGTTCGTCGTAATTCATATTTACATAAATACTTCGCTTATTGTCCAAGGCACTAATCCTGTCTTTTAAATCTTCCATAGTATTCCCCCTCTTTGTTGAAGCATCCAATAATCTATCCGCTCTAAGCCTTTCGCGGGCTTGATTATTGATACCTTCATTAACTTGGTCAATCCAAAATTGGTCTGCTTCATCCAACAAATACTTATGTTCCCGTCTAATTTCGTTATAATATGCAAAAAATGGTTTTTCGTGTCGTGGCATTTTTTTAATCCGCTATTATATATATCTTATAATATAAGATACGATGGAAAATAAAAAAGAAAAAAAGCAAGGACGAGCAACAACTTGAAGAGTTGGAAAGGCTAGGAAAGGAAATTGACCAAATCCGCATCACTCAGAACTTGGTGAATAGAAACCCTGCCGTTTTTAGAAAACCTGAAAATATACTTTACCGCCTGCCACTGACGGATAAGCAACGGGAGACGATTTACAACAATATAGTAAAAGAAAAGGCTGGTTAATATATGTTATTAATATTATTGTTTGTATTACCATTTGTGCTAAGTCGCACGGCTTGCGATTTCTAAATTTTAAATAGAGACTACAACAACAAAAAAGAAAACTGCATCTGCTGCATACAATCTGGATTAAATGTTAATTTTACCTGTGTGTATATCAACAATGGTAACAATGACTGCCGTTCATTTATGGATACAATCCCCCTGATATGTGCTGGAGATAATAAATGGTATAAAACTGCATTATATGAGTGCTCACTTCTTTGAAGCATTCGGGCTAGGAAGCACTATACCAACCAAAAGTGTGAGTATTCCGACATAGACATTCGCAGTTTCGCAGGGGAGGTTTTTTTCGCTTAATTTCACTAAACATAAGATCATTATTCCAATGATTATGGTCATTTGAAAGAGATATTTAATCAATCTGCTATCAGTCTTCTTATTAGTCATACAACAATTCCATTCATTTTCTATCTCGTTTTCAATTTTTTCTCTTCTGTTTTTAGTTCTACTTCAAGAACACGGGACTTTAATTCTGGAGTTAGTTCGCTATCTCGGACATGTCCGAGATTATCCATATCCATGATAGGTGGGGGTCTGTGAAGTCTGGTTGTATTATTAGCCATTTTCTCTAATTTCTTGTAGTATATTCATGAGATTTTTATTTTCTTTTTCTAAATTATCTACCCTATCTCGGACATGTCCGAGATTATCTGATAATTGTTGAACGGCCTTAATTAACGGGGCTATAAACTCTGAGTAACCTATACCATAACCAACATCACCACTATCAATACATTTAACATCTTCTGGATTAACACTCACACCCTTCAATTCGTATTCCGCTCTTTGCTTTGGACAGGGAACCATAATTGTTTGTTTTATAAAACCGCCAAAATCTAGCATATCCATTTCTGTTAGTATTTCTTCCAATTCCTGTGCTATTAAGCCAGTCCTACATTTCTTTTTGTCGTCAATCATACGATAGCAGACTGGATTTAACTTATTAATAAAATCTAAGCCTAAGCAATCCTTTATATCTTCTTTTTTTCTCCTGTCTGAATATTGAATTGGATTAGACAATACCCATAATTGCCCATCGCTCGCTCTTAATGACATTAAAGCAGTATTTGAATTATTCTCCCATATGAACCCACTCGTTGAAGAACCATTCACTCTAAATCTAATAGCATAAGAAGTTAATCCTCCTCCTCCTCCTGCTGGTGCTGTTCCTGTTCCACTTAATGTTTTATTTGTCCCAGACTGAGACATATAAATTCCCCAGTTTGGATCAGTAGCATCCCATACAAATATTCCGCGGCTACTACCCCCGTCTGTTTGTCCTTGAATTGCTATTTTTGCCCCATTAGTTGTTGCCGATGCCGTTGTTAGCACCCCAGAATATGTAATTCCCGCACTAGCCGTTATTAATCCTTTTGTCCATAAAGTCCCGTTTGCCCCGTTTAATGACATTAACAATTGCTCTGCTGAATTCTCCCACACAAAACCCATCGTAGCATCATTAGCCACTCTAAACCGAAAACTATACGAACTAAAATCATTTCCTGAAACGGCTAAACCATTTGCTAAACTTCTAGTGTTTAGAGCCCCACCAGATGCTGCATACATACCCCAACTCGTATTAGTCGTATCCCATAGAAATATTCCTTTTGCATTTGTTCCGTCTGTTACTCCCTGAACTCCTATTTTCGCTCCACTTGTATTTGTTGCTGATGTTAGTGTGCCAGTGTATGTAATTCCCGCATTTGCCGTTATCGCCCCACTCGCTGTTATTGCCTTCGTTGTTAATAAGCCTGATGAACTACTGATGTCTATTGCGGTGTTAAATGTTATATTACTTCCTACCGCTACTCCTGATGCATATTGAAAAAGGAGATTAGTGCCTTTGGCTATCATAAAATTTGAGGTAGCAGAACTTGACTTATCATTAACCGCACCATCCCAATAACAATCAAATTTTAATGATATGTCGCTATGACTATTGTTAATTAATTGAAAACAAGGATAATTTGGGTCGGCCGTTGTAAATGCTTGTATGTGTGGCCCTGCTACACCAGATGTCCCGTCTAATTCTAATCCACCCGTGTATGCCGCCAATCCTCTCGTTGTTCTTCCCAATATTAATGGTTTTCCTAGTGCCATTGTTATTTTGTCGCTCGTTGCCAATGTCGTTGTTGATATCCCCGCAGTTGAAGTAATTGTTGTTCCTGTTATTGTTCCACCATTTGTTATATTGTTTGAATTCATATCTAAGGCACCATAAAATCGCATACCGCCAGCATTGTTAAAACGGACAATGTCGGACGAAGCACTTTTATTGTCCAAAAGTTTTGAAATATAAAGTCCCGCCCCTTTTACATCAGATGCTACATTCGTGAATACATAACCTCGTTGGTCTGCGGTTCCACTTGAAGCAGTCCCGATGTCTGTGAAAAGAATATATCACCTCCATTTTGGTTTAATATCCTCGCACCATTATATGTTATATTTCCACCATTAGTGATAGTTTGATTATTAAAATCAGCATTGTTTGTTAAAGTTAGATATTTTATCGTAGTGCTCGCCCCGTTGAATGTTTTACTTCCTGTTATGGTTTGGTCTGTTGATAGTTTTACATTTTGCCCGTCCAATGTGTCCGCATACCCTTTTGTCGCTCCGTCTGTTGATAATGTCGGAGTTCCAAGGTTGGCTATTTTGCTACTATTACAATCTAGCCCCGAAGCATTTACCCAACCGACAATCGCCCCATCAATAACGAAACTTACTTTTTTCGCATTTATTTCAAAGTTATAATTTACACCAGTGCCCATATCAAGGCAACCGATAGTTCCTATATTGGCTGTGGAGTTAAAAACCACGAAAGTTCCTTTTGTTGTCGCATTCGTTGAATTTCCTGTTATTTCAAGGGCACTGCTAAATGTCTTAATTCCTGCTATGGTTTGGTTTCCTGTTAGTTTCACATTTTGTCCGTCTTTTGTATCAACATAACTTTTGTTTGCTCCGTCCGTTGTTGCTGTTGGTGTGGCTAAGTTTGTTATTTTGTTGTTATTCAAAGATAGTGTAGTGCCAGTTGCGGTTATAATTACATTATTACCTGAATATAACTCTACATACGAACCAGTTATTTGTATCGGATACCAACTCGCAGTTGCTATTTTTTGTGCGGCAATCATTCCAATATTTGTCGCCGTATCAAAAGCAACACCGACACCATCAAAAGCGGTTGGAGCAGTAGCACCCCGCACTTCTATTGTTGAAGTAAATTTTTTATTCCCTGGTATGGTTTGGTCTCCTGTTAGTTTAACGACGGAAGTGTCAAGAGTAGAAACATCAACACCATCAACAAGATTAACATTTGTTATACTTTGGCTTTTCATATCAATCCCCGCACTAGCATTTATTATGTTGCTGAATGTTTTGATTCCTGCTATGGTTTGGTCTCCTGTTAGTTTGACGACTGCGGTATCAAGGGCAGAAACATCAACACCATCAACATTACCAACATTTGTTATGTTAAATCCTCCCATATTTAAACTACCCGTCATAGCAGTTGTTCCGTCCTTGGCTAGTTTCGTATCGGTATATGCTTTTGTTGAAGCATCGCCGTCGTAGAATGGCGCGGGCAATCCGCTGATTGCTGTTGTGCTGTTAAAATTTAAAACATTATTTGTCAATGTCATTCCGCCCCCTGTTGTTGGAGCAAAAAGTATAGAAGAACCGACAAAAGATAATGGATAGCCCGTTGCTCCACCTGCCTCCGACGAATAGATAGAGCCCATATTATTGTTGTAATTGAAGAATAATTTGCCTGTGTTTAATGGATTTGAGTCTTTTACACCCACATAAGTAGTAAATGTTTTGTTTCCTGTTATTGTTTGGTCTCCTGTTAGTTTTACCACAGAACTATCAAGAGCCGAAACATCAATACCATCAACAAGATTAACATTTGTTATGCTTTGGCTTTTCATATCAATACCCGCACTAGCATTTATTATACTGCTGAATGTTTTAATTCCTGCTATGGTTTGGTCTCCTGTTAGTTTAACCACAGCACTATCAAGAGCCGAAACATCAATACCATCAACATTACCGACATTTACTACATTAAAACCTCCCATATTTAAATCTCCAAACATCATAGTGAGGCCATCCAATCTAAGAAAAGGTGAGTTTGTATTGCGCCATTGTCCTGTGCTATAAATGAGTAGTTGGTTATTTGTGGGTGTGCCTGTTATGACTACATCCGTTAATTTATCTAATTCAAAGTCGCTTATATAACTTGAAGTCAATGTAGCAAATGAAGTATTGCCGAGCCCGTCCGTTTTTAATATTTGATTAGCCGTGCCGTCCGCTAATGGCAAATCGTATTCGTTATTAATTGACACATAACCGCTGTCAGATATCAACAAAGAAGAGTTATTATTTTTTGACGATATGGTTATGTCGTCTGTCCTTGCTTGTATTGAGTTTGCTTCAATATGGTCGCCATGTAATACACCATCAACTTCTAAATCCTCGTCTATTATCACAGAGCCGTAATAGTGATATGCCCACGGATTGCCTAAATGGTTCATATTTAAATTCTATTATTTTATAATAAATCTTATAATAAATCTTATAGTATAAGATAGATATATATTTAGTCTCAAAAAAATGAATATATTTGGCCGTTCGCAAGAGCAACAATCTATTGACACAAAAACAATCGCGGTCGTGGCTACCCCGACATTAACAAGAAACATTCAAAATGCGTATGTTGGTCTTGACCTTAGGTCATGGATGACGAGTTCAACATTTACAACACTCTGCACGGGCGGATATGGTAGCAAAACAATATCAAGTCTTGGTTATGGTTATTTTGTTAATGTAGCATTTCGTGGTTCATTGAATTTACCCGCACCAACTGGCATTGCCACTTTTCAATTTTGGTTTCATATCACAGATGGCACGAATACATATGATTATTACACCGAAGTGCTAAATTATACAACCGCCATTGATTATAAGTCTTTTGATTGTGTGTGGCTAATCCAAAGATATGGAGTTCAAATGAATTTGATATGGCAGATGACCTGTCCAAACCCCTCGGACACTACCAACAACCGCACTATACGAATTGTAGATAATACAACAAATGATGCTCTGGTAACGTATGCGACTGGCGCACCATTAACCATAGAAGTGTATTATAAATCAGCATCTGCGGAGCCTGTATCTTTCAAACCTTCATATTTCAATATTGATGTGATGAAAGACATAGCACTAACTGCCTCTTACACATGAAACCTGTCATACATATCCTTTAGTGTCGTGAGTTTGCCCTCGTGTTGAGATAAGACATCGCGGAAAAATGTCTTATAATCTAACTTACCATATTTAAGAGTGGGGCGTTGCTCTGGTGGTATGTGTCCGTATCTACTCTCGTGCCATTTCTTCATATCCTCCTGCATTATGGTGCGGTCATCCACTTTCATATACAAGAAGTTAAACGGGTCTTTGGATACTTTCAAATGTGCCGTTATTATTTCATAGCAACTATACCCGCCCTCGGGCGGGTTTCGCTTTGCTTTAATCGGTGTTTTCTTCTCTTCTTTTGCTTCCGTTTCTTTTTTTGCCAGTTCTTCCCCCACGTTGGCCTTAATTTCAGTAATGCCTGTTTCTACTAAATCCGCAGTTTTGAATGGAGTGCTTTCCTCCTCTGCCATACTGCTAACTATGTTTTCCAGTGTAGTGGCCGACGGCATTTCTACTTTTAAATTGTCGCCACCGCGGGGTTTGTATTGTTCATAAAATGATACAATGTCGGGTTTCGTCCATTTAATGGTCGGTTTCTTAACATTGCTATCAATCTCCCATTTGGCAATCTCGTCAAGGTAGAATTGCTTTGTGCTCATACTATATAATGGATAGAAAAAAAATACCAACTGGTATTATTGTTTATTCATCGTCGTCGTCCTGTGTGCTAAATCGCCATTCTTGGTCTCCATAAATAGTTCGCCATGTGTTCTGGCATTCTTCCAGAGAGGGTAATTGTATAAATCTTGGTCTCCTTCCACCTATGGTTTTCTTTGTTTCCCTTGCATCGGGGATCAGTTTTTTCATTTGCATCCAGAAACTTGTCTGCGAAGTATGAGGGTCATTAATATTTGATTTGTATATGTCATACATTACTTCTTTTGAACTTCATCTCCAAATTGTATTTCTGGCATTCCGCTTGAAATATGGCCATCGTTTAAACAATCCAACCACCACTTCCGTATTTTAGATAATGTTTTTACTTTTTGTTGTCGTAGTCCGCCTGTTAATATCGTCTCGCGATCATTAAAAGTGCTAAGGTCTCGTTCGGCAAGAAACTTCGCCAGTCGCTGTCGGTCAATTGCACGAATATCCGCAATCACTTTTCTTTTTTCGTTTTCTTTCATTAGTGCCAATTCGTCCGATACTTCTAATACCAGCCATCGTTGCTCCGTTGTTCCTGCGGGGACAACCCATTCTTCGTTAGAAGCAAGCACCAAGAAGAAGATATTTTCTAATGTGAGATTTGGTAAATATTTTTGTTTGAGAGTGAGTGTATTTTCGGATACCATTTTCTTAATAGTGCCCGCTCGTTCTTTATCACCACCCCACACCATTTCGTCCATATATACGACTATAGCCCGTGCTAGTTGTGCATTGAAGTCTCCCAATACTTCTTTCACATCGGAGGGCTGAAAGTAATATTCGCCACCAATAATATCTTTGAATATTTCAAGGATAATTCCCTTACCTGCTCGTTCTGTGCTGGTTAGCACCAAAGATGAATGTAATTTCTCCCACGGCTTTTGGTAAATGTGTGCAAACATATCTAAAACCTTTTTATAGACATTTTGGTCTCCACCTCACCATCTGTTTAAAATATGTTGAAAGAATGGCTCGTTTTTCTCTTCTTCTGGAGTAAATGATTTTACATCGTGCAATGTGTCGGCGGGGACGGCAAATCCTTTGAATAAGTTATAAAACCCTTTTTTGTTGTCATCAAAGTATGCCTTGGGGTCAAAGATAATATCATTTACCTCTCGTCGTTTCGGGTGAGTATTCCACATTTTGTATAAATCAACAACATTCAATGTGGCGGGGTTTTTGCCTAGTGCTATCCAGTCTTCCTTTGAAAGATTAGTCTTTATTCTTTTGTTTTTGAAGAATGCCTCCATCGCCGTTTCTGTTTTATAACGAAACACCATTTTATCCCTAGCATCAATGTATTCTTCAATTATGGTTGGCTTTGCCAAGTTAGCAAAGCAATATGATTTGTTCATCCATGCCAAAGCGGTTTCTAGAAAATCTTTGAATTTTTCAATCGTCTTACACTCACTGCCAAGTCGCCGTAAGTCATCAATAGTGTTGATATCGTGAGCAATTGCGGGAGTAAATTCATGAATTCGCACACCTTTTACCTTCACAACCCGTATCATGGCAGTAGAAATAAAGCCCGTCTCGTTTCCACACAACATAGCAGTTGTCGCTTTGGTTCTCCTCGCCATTTATGATACATTTTCTCACTCCTTTCGTTTTTAAAATAAACATTCGTTGCTTTTGCTCTTTTATATCCACATTAGCCACTTTGCTGAGTATGATTTGTTCAACTTCGGCAATAGTTATGTGCTGGTATCGTCGCAGAGAAGTGTATTCGGGCAGTTTAACACTATAATATGAGGTTTCGTCGGGTCGCATGATTAAGTAATCATCAATTTCAACATTTTGCAATAGTTTCAATGTATTGGTTTTTGGTGTATAAGAGTATGGAAGCAACACACGACTGCTCCCGTCTTTGTGAGAGTAAATAGTGCGAAATGCTCGGTTCTTGTTATACACGGAGATATCCAGAATGGTTCGCAGTTCAATTTTTTTATCCTGTCGTTCAAAGGTAAAGCAGAGGTCAGTGTAATTTTTTTCAATAATGGTTTCAACGAATTTCCAAAATTCTTTTTGTGTGTCGCAGTTGGCAAATACGAAGCCGTTGTCATATGAAAAGTGGCACGACATCTTATCACCCTTGCAGGCATCCAAGTATTTGGCCTTTTTCGGGTTGTATTTCATACCAAGTAGTTGAAATACATTTTCCATTAAATCGTTCCATCGTTCATACATCTTCTCTCGCGAGATACTCAAGTTATCGCCGTCCAAATCTGCAAACATTCGCTGTGGCTTACCATCCATCAACACTTCGTAAAATTGTTTTTGTTCTTCGGGGGTTTTTTCAATCAATTCAATGAAGTCTTCTTGGTTTGGTAAAGTAGTAAATTGTTTGTTGCCCCATTTGATAAGGATTTCGGCCGTTTTGCCCTCCAGTGCTTCTTCCTGTTTCCAGTGCCAGTTGCCATTGTTCAACATAGGGGCGGTCATTGTATATCAGTGGTCAGATTTTTTTATAGAAAAATAATTAAATTGTTCTATATATCTATACCCATATGTTATCTTATCCTTAGAAGAAATTAAAATATTCTATATATACTTACCGCAACCAAAAGGGAGTGTTGTTTCGTATTTTATTGTAGCAGTCGCATGGTTCATATCCTCTGTAAGCATTACAAAAGGTGCATTGGTAAAAGGCCTTTCGCATACATGTCGTGTGGTATTATTTGTCCTTGTTCGGGTATCGTGCTATTATATTTTTTGAAATCGCCCTTTTACTTTCGCAGTGGCTACAAAATTTAACATTGGGGTCGTTAAGTCTAACTAGCAACGACAACTCTTCATTCATTTTACGATTATTAAACCTCTTGACACAATGTGATCCAATAATCATCTCAGCACCACTCGTCCTGTGCTTGATTATGAAGTTCTTTGTAATTATGTGTCCGCAACAACAATAATTCTCCGTGCCACCTTTCAACATACGTGCCACCTGCCAGTGATTAGTGTCCCATCGGCCGTCGGGGGCAACAAAACGGACAGCATTGATTAAATTTAAAAAATCATTTCCCTCCGTGTAATCAATGTGTAATTGTAAATCTTCCTGTGCCCAGTATGGACGTGTCATCAGCAGTCTAGTGTCCATAGTATATCTACCATGATATACTTATATATAAAATAATTTATATATTTACCGCCAGACTATCCCGCAATCGCCTCAAACTTATCAATTCTTCCTTTTGTTTTTCGTATCGCTCCTTCCGCTGTGCCTTAATTTTTTCCTTATTTTTGTGGTAGTAAGCCTTGGCATTTGCTCGGTTCTTATCGGGGTGTGCCTTCAAGTAAGCACTCGCCCTTTCCCTCCTTATTAATACCCGTTCGTCGGGCGTGTTATATTTCTTTTGTCTCGGCATGTTATATATATAATTATATTGTTTTAATTATTTAAATCAAAATTGTTTAATCATTAGATTTCCACTGGATTTCCATCACCACACGTTGGCTAAAGGTTGGACGACTGCGAGAGAGAGCAGAGGGAGATTTATTAAAATTCATCTTCCTGCCCCCTGTCCGACCTTTGGCCTCGGGAGCCGGAAACCCTTTTATATAGGGCTATACTATTTTAGTATAGACTATATTTTTTTTTATTTTTCTTATATAAGGTTGGACACCCTGTCCAAAGTAAAAAAGTATTAATAATAAGTATAATAACATATAAAATCCTTTAAAAAACATAATAAAAAGTGTCCAACCTTCAAAAACTGAGGTCGGACACGGCCAACGTAGGGGTTGGACACTATGTAGGAAGCGGTATTTAATAAAAACTCTCTCTCTCCCGTGCTTATACATTAAGTGGTATATAGTATATTTATGTTAAACATAAGCGGTATATAGTATATACAATGGATACCGACATTAAGGAAGAATTGAAATTCTTAATGAATGCACCCGATACAAAACAGCAACGATACAGAAAAAGGTATAAGGAGAAACATCCAGAGAAAATAAAAGAAAAACAAAAGAGGTATGTGGAGAAGAATAGAGATAAAATAAATGAACGACGAAGGGAATATTACAAGAGAAATAAAGACAAAATACAGCAACAACAAAAGAAATATTTAGACAGCAATAGAGCAATAATAAATGAATACAGAAGGGAATACTACAAAAAGAAACATGATGTGAGCACTAATCTTGACATTGAATACTTAAAGACACTTGATTTCTAACTTAATAACCCCCCAACCCCCCGTTTCAACTTCGTTGAAACCGCCCCCCCTTCCCCCCTATGACAATTTATGTATATACGGCTGTCTATCCGCAAAGTATAAAACAAGCCGCTAAAATGTGTAAAACAAACACTGGACATATAGAAAAAAGTGTCTAACCCTTGTAAAAACCAACGAATGTTTTCCAAAAATCAACCAACTAAGCACATTTAGAAAGAATTAAGACATATTAAGCACATAGTCCATATAAACTTTGTTTATATATATTTTTATGTAGTAAAAATATGGACTATGTGCTTAATATGTCTTAATTCTTTCTAAATGTGCTTAGTTGGTTGATTTTTGGAAAACCTTCGTTGGTTTTTACAAGGGTTGGACACTTTTTTCTATATGTCCAGTGTTGGTTTTACACATTTTAACGGCTTGTTTTATACTTTGCGGATAGACAGCCGTATATACATAAATGACCATTTTTATATATATATTTCGTTTTGTCAAGATGGGTCTGTTTTTATTAATTACAAAAATAATATTTAACTCCTCCGCCAGGTAAATGAAGCAGTACGTTGGCAGGTCTAAGACACATACACATACACATACACATACTAAGTACAGTCTGTCTAGCTTTTCTCCTTTCTCTTTTTATTGTGCTGATACGGCCAAACCAGGCAAATGCCTTGGCCATTCGGCAAGATCAATTATTACAGTCCCACTTTCATCTTTTCGGCTAGCGTGAAACGCTTCTGGAGTTTTAGTGGGTAGGTGATAAGTAGATCTATCTTATCCCGAGTCTCACACTGTTCGCCACCTTTTCCTTCTCTCTCCTTCCCCCTGTCTCTTCTTACCGTGAGCAAG
>WBZZ01007037.1:22500-52500 GCA_019918135.1 Paulinella micropora | reverse complement strand
GACTACCTTGATGAAGTGGGCGCGGCTGATTCCATCCGGCTGGGGAGAAAGCTTCTTGGCCGAGCCGTCTTTGAGGGCCTTCCGGTACGTATCCATGAATGGGACCTTGAGAGCGGTATGCAGAGTTCGAAAAATGTTGAGACACTTGTCACGGTAGTAGACTTCCTTGGAGACCAGGTCGTAATTGTGGCGCGGAAACGAGGCTGGAAGACTCATTTCCTCACACCTGAACGTAAAAGACCCACCTTGTAGCAAAAAGTTCTTGAATTTGCAAAAGAGACCTTGTGGGAAGATTGCTACGCGATGGTCTTGGCTGAGGGACTTCCCTATGTATGCAATGGACTTGAACAGACTTGAACAGAACTTGACTCCTACATAGTACAAAGTCGCCTCTCTGCGTATGGTGAGCATGCACAACGGTCACCATGCACAGACACTTGAAGACAGGTGAACTAGCTGTTCGGTGTGAGTGTGATGAGTGACCTTGAGCTTGCTCGCTGTTGGTGTTTCCAAAAGCAGGTAGGAGTTCCCCAATTCGAGCTGTCGTCAGCACAGACAGAGTGTGACTCTTCCGAAAATATAGGGAAATTTGAATTGTAAGTCTTGACTAGCCTCCTGCGAGGAAATTACCAACCGGCAATCAATTGAATACACACACGGCTGTCAATTGATCTCAAAATACTTCCGAGATCAGGAAAGATACCAAAAGAGACTGGGACGGTCCGACAATGCCAGTTTATTCAGTATGCTTACTTGACAGACTACTTGTCCCTTGCGAAACGATGCAAATTCTGAGAACTAAGGAGATTATTTCAAATGGAACACGAGTTGTGTAGCAGTTGGAGTTATTCAAGAGTCAAGTCAGTCTGGGAAAAAATAAAATAAAAAGACGAAAGACTGCCACTTTACCTGACGTAGATGCCTATTTGACCTATCACTATTATTTCATATGACTGGGGACCGGAAAAAGCGATCTAGGAAAATAAAGTGTAGATATGGGGAAAAAAGGCAATCAGTAGTTAAAATTTTCTAAAAAGCTCAGACAGGTAAAGGGAAATAAATTGACCTGTTAACAGCAGTTGAAAACGCAACAGTTATGAAGTTGATATTTGAAATAAACTGAAACTTGAAATGAAGTAACGGAACTAAAAATAGAAGTTAAACTTGAAGTATAAACTTGAAATATGTCACCAGTTTAACAAAATATTGATAATTCGGTGAACGGTCCGGCGGTACGGTATTCATTCCGATATAGCAAGGGACTCGAATAGTAATAGTTACAGCCTGAGTGTAGCTATATTGCCGCCCGAACTCAGGCTCCACAGGAGACGTAGGATAGCTCAGAGGCTTGCTCATTTCGTTTATTTGCAGCGGCTACTCAGTGTCAAGTTGTCACTATTGATCGCTGTGGGAGACTGATTCGTAAGGGAGCATGCGGTCTCTGAATTAAGGGGGAGCATTGGACATTAATTAGATACTTTCTCCTCAGTTATTATTAAATATGTCCACTATTACTTTAATGATCCGTTAGTAGTAGTCGTTACCGTTAATATTATGAGTTATTAATGCAGTCCTTTTTAGTACTTGTTCTGGTACTGGTTGCACCAGCTTTTTACGATTATCCTTTTTACCCATATCAGTACGTTTCGTGAGTCAATTTTAGGACGGCACATCTTTTTGACTTCGGTAGTTCAACTGGCGGGAATTGTTCGCATTGTTAGTAAATTCTTCGTGTGTGAAGTCTACGACCGGTAAGAGGGGGACGCCCCGGTTGCCGGTACTCGACGAGTAGCATTGCGAAGGCAGTTGTCCATTGCACCCCCCCCCCCCCCCCAAAAATCACTATGGCTGAATGGCTCTACCGACTCCGATGCGGCCGGCCCATTAACTATTAATCAGGATTACGAGTGAACTTCTAACACTTCCCATGGAACCAAGTAAATTAAGTAAGTTATTGCAGGTCCTAACATATGTTACTACTACAACTATTTGTGAAACATTAGAAAACACAAACTCAAAACATATACGCTTACCCTTACGCTCTCTGAGAAGCCTCTCTATTGTCATGCTTGGCTACCCTGCTATATCAGTTATAGTACATGCAAGGCTGAACCACATGGTCTAGAAGGGCCTACCACGAGAAGAAGATTAGTTTCCTATTGTCCCTTAACCTCGCACATGCACACCAAAGTTGATGCAATTCGGGGACCAGGCTTGGCGCGCTTAGCCTAGCTTCTCGGTACTGAGTAATCAATCGATGACTATGATATCCTTGCGCGTGTTGGCTGAGGAAGAAGAAAATGCTGCTGCTGCTGCTGATCGCGGCCGGACTGGCAATGGTGGTGGTGGGGAGGATGAGGAGGCGGATGGGGAGGAAAAGAATGGTCTGGGTGGAGTTGATGGTTGTGATGAGGAAGAAGAGGAGAAGGAGGATGAGGACGAGGATGGCGATGGCGAGGCGGACGAGGAGGAGCAAGACGATGTCGGTGTCCAGGAAAAGGCGCTGCTGGCAAACTGGCCAAGACGATGATGATGATGATGATGATGATGACGATGATGATGATGATGATGATGATGGTGGTGGTGGTGGTGCGCGTGGCAAACTGCTGACGAGCGCGCTGCGCGCCTGAAGTTCGCGCGCGAACGCAGTGGAGGGCGGCTGCAAACATGCTGTGGCGAAAAGCAAGGTGTGAGACGGCGAAGAAGAAGAAGAAGAAGAAGAAGAAGAAGAAGAAGAAGAAGAAGAAGAAGAAGAAGAAGAAGAAGAAGAAGAAGAAGAAGAAGAAGGAGGAGGAGGAGGAGGAGGAGGAGGAGGAGGAGCAGAAGGAGGAGCAGAAGGAGGAGGAGGAGGAGGAGGAGGAGGAGGAGAAGAAGAAGAAGAAGAAGAAGAAGAAGAAGAAGAAGAAGAAGAAGAAGAAGAAGAGGCACGGAGCGAGGCTCGCGGTTCGAGTCGCCATTCAAACCAACGCCGCCAATCCCAGCCCACAGCAGGAACTGTAGAACATGAGAACAAACTATTCCTTATTTCACAGATGAAATAATTAATGTAATAGCCTAATATAGAATCTAATCTAGTAACCGCCTTTCCGGTCGGTCCGGTCGCAGCCGACTCGCCGGCCCACCAGCAGGTCCTGCTCAATGGTGTGCTGCGCCACGAAACGGTGCACATGCACCGGCCTGTAGGTACATGCATGCATATATACATCCATACATTACATTACATTACATTACATTACATTACATTACATTATTACATTACATTACATTGCATTGCATTGCATTGGATTGGATTGGATTAGATTGGGTAGATTGGATTGCACCGCATCGCATCGTATTGTGCATTGCATTGCATTGCATTGCATTGCATTGCATTGCAACAATGCATTGCATTGAATTGCATTGAATTGCAGTGCAATGCATTGCAATGCAATGCATTGCATTGCATTGCATTGCATTATATTACATTACATACATACATACATACATGCATACATACATACATATATACATACCGAGCCTGACCACGCCGCCACACGCGCCCCATGGCCTATACATACATACAACATACATACATACATACGTATATACATACATACATACATACATACATACATACATACATACATACATACATACATACATACATACATGCATGCATACATACCATACATTTTATATGTATACACTCTGCTTTCTACACATACTAGACATACTTGTGCCTCCCACACGCTTGCGCGCTGGTTGCTGGAGTAGAACGGGCGCGCGATGATTGAATATATACATGCTATACATACGAGCGCCGGCTCGCTGGTTGCTGGAGTAGAAAGGGTGCACAAACAGCACGTGCTACATGCATGTGTGTGTCTTTGTGTAACAGCACGTGCTACATGCATGTGTGTGTCTTTGTGTACAGTACTAGGTTGCTCCTTACATCTACTTCATGGGTGACAGCTAGATAGATAGATAGATAGATAGATAGATAGATAGATAGATAGATAGATAGATAGATAGATAGATATGGGTGTACTAGGTTGCTTACAAATGCATAGGTTATCACTATACATGCTTCGCATACTTGTGCCTCCCACATAGATGCGCGCTGGCTAGATGAGGAGTAGAACGGGTGCACAAGCAGCACGTGCGACGCCGCATGCAGGTTGGTGCCTACATACATACATACATACATACACATGTACACATATACATACACATACATACATATACACATATATACATACATACATACATACATACATACATACATACATGCATACATACCGGCTGCCTTGGCGTTCAGCGAACACAGCAGCACCTACATAACGTAGAAACATACATACGCAAATACATGCATGCATGCTATGTATGTATGTATGTATGTATGTATGTATGTATGTATGTATGCGGAACACCATCGCGCACTTCACCAGCCAGAAGCAGCCCACAGAATGGGTATGTATGTATGTATGTATGTACGTATGTACGTATGTATGTATGTAGGTATGCACGTATGTATGCTGCGCAACACCATCGCGAGCTTTACCAGCCACCAGGCAGACACAATGGGTAGGTATCTATGCATGTATATATGTTTGTCTGTCTGTCTGTCTGTATGTATGTATGTATGCTGCGGAACACCATTGCGGGCTTCACCAGCCAGCAGCAGAGAGGATGGGTGTGCATATATGAACTATATGTACGTATTTATGTAAGTGTATGCATTTGATTGTATGTATGTATGTAGTAGCTATGTATGTATGTATGTATGTATGTATGTATGTATGTATGTATGTATGTACATACATACATACATACATACACATACATACATACATACATACATACATACGTACATACGTACGTACGTACGTACCTACCTACCTACCTACCTACCTACCGTACGTACCTACCTACCGTACGTATATACATACATACATACATACATACATACATACATACATACATACATACATACATGCATACATACATACATACACACCTACATATAAGCTTACATATATATGTATATATATATTTATATTTATATATATATACACCTACCCATTCCGTCTGCTGCTTGCTGGTGAAGCGGGCGATGGTCTTCCGCAGCACGCGCGCGTTGCCCAACAGCGCCAACAAGCCCTAGGCAGGTAGGTATCTATGTACGCATGTATGTATGTATGTATGTATGTATGTATGTATGAATGAATGTATGTATGTACGTATGTATGTATGTATGTATGTATGTATGTATGCACGCATGCATGCATGTATGCATGTATGCATGTATGTATGTATGAATGTATGTATGTATGTATGTATGTATGTATGTCTGTATGTATGTATGTCTGTATGAATGTATGCATCTATGAATGTATGTATGCATGTATGTATGTATGTATGTACGTACGTACGTACGTACGTACCACATATGCGCTACGCGCCTGTCTATCTATCTATCTATCTATCTATCTATCTAAGATAGATAGATAGATAGATAGATAGATAGATAGATAGATAGATATATAGATATATAGATAGATAGATAGATAGATAGATAGATAGATAGATAGATAGATAGATAGATAGATGAAATATCGACTAATGTCAGAAAAAAGGAGCTTCTGATTTCGTCAACCAGGAAGTCTGTGGGTAAAGTATTAACCCGATGCCCAGCTAAGCCGTGATGTTTGCACGGAAGGGACTGATACAGGCAATACCAAATCTCCCTAGTACCAGGCGGGGCCAGGGCTCGTTCCATAAGCGCCCCCTGCAGAACGAGCTCCCACCTCCATTACAGAGGACCCAGTAAGCAGATGGAGTTTCGAGACTGTCGACAGTCTAGTATAAACCGACAGAGCACTGTGAGTTTTATTCCGGGCTCAACAAGCGAGAAAGGGCACCAGATAGATAGATAGATAGATAGATAGATAGATAGATAGATAGATAGATAGATAGATAGATAGATAGATAGATAGATAGATATATAGATAGATAGGTAGATAGGATAGATAGGTAGATAGGATAGATAGGTAGATAGTTAGGTAGGTAGGTAGATAGATAGATAGATAGATAGATAGATAGATAGATAGATAGATAGATAGATAGATAGATGAAATATCGACTAATGTCAGAAAAAAGGAGCTTCTGATTTCGTCAACCAGGAAGTCTGTGGGTAAAGTATTAACCCGATGCCCAGCTAAGCCGTGATGTTTGCACGGAAGGGACTGATACAGGCGATACCAAAGCTCCCTAGTACCAGGCGGGGCCAGGGCTCCTTCCATAAGCGCCCCTTGCAGAACGAGCTCCCATCTCCATTACAGAGGACCCAGTAAGCAGATGGAGTTTCGAGACTGTCCGCCCGTGTGGTTAAGAAACAGCAGCCAAAAGCGACGTAGAACGGCGGATTAAGCGACGTAAGCGAATGACGGACACTGACGAAATAAAAGCTGGGATTGATAAAGCAGAAGGAGATATTAAAGCCTTCAATCATAAAATAGCCTCTTTGGAAAAACAAAAAACCAAAAGAGAGCAAGAACTAACAGCGTTTAAAAAGGCTCTTAAAGATGCTACCGAAATTAATGAAGACATTAATATTTCTAAGGCTTTAACCCTGCGACAAGAACATATCACCTCTCAATTGAAACTCTTTAAAAAATGGATTGAGCAAAAAGGCCACAGAAAAATTGAAGGTTTCAAACAGCCTCAATACAATAATGATACTAATTTAATTAATACTGAAGTAGATTTTGACGACGCTCTCGCCCGTGTAGTCTCAAAGATTAAACCGCCCGCAGTGTCTGCTCCAATGGAAGTATCCGCCACGTCTGCAGTGTAATCTGTGCTTTAAGCACACTTGTTATTATAGAATGTTATTAATTTAGAAACAAAAAAGAAAAAACCAAAAAGGGGGGAACCCCGCCTCATTTTCAAAGAGATTTTATTCATTTTTTTTAATTTCTTTTTAAGCCTCGCACTTTTTCGTATTAGTTGTTTTTTTTTTGCATTTTTCGTCTATCAACTTAAATCCCGCGGGCTCTTTTGCATTCTCTGTCTGCTTTGTCTCTGTTGCCTCTGTCTCTGTCTGCTTTGCCTCTGTTGTCTCCGTCTTTCCTTCCTTTTTTGCTTGATAAACTCATTTACTATTTTTGCCCCAAGTCCGCTCATTTTCCGCAGTGCCGTATTCGTTATCTTGCCCCCGTAATAATTCCCATGAATACGAAAAACTCGTTAAAAGGTCGCAGTGTCCCAATACATTGCTTACCCACGTATTGAAATTCGTTGTTTTTGGGTCTGCAAAATTCGTATATGAAAGGCTCGCGTATAATTTACGCAACATGCTACTTCTCTGTGTGTAATCTGCTAGCCATGGAAAAACTACTTTTATTATTCGTTTGTTTAGTTCGTTGTTTTTGTCTTTCGCTAATTGCCTGTCGTCGTTGATTATAACCGCCCCCTTTTTCGTAATGTGGTTTCTTATTGCTTCAATTTTTTCTATTGTAAATTCGGGAGTAAATAGAATAACAAGTCTCTCAGTCCAATTCTTCTTTTGTCCCTCTCTTTTCTTTGCTAAGTTATTTATTCTTAGCCAACTCTGCTTATCTGGTATTAATTCATATGTATTTTTCGTAAATATCTCAACTGGACGTGCTCCCGTTGCTATCATTAAAGCAAGCAGTTTTAAATACGGGTCATTGCTTAAAATCATTTCATTCATTTTCGCCATTACCTCCTGCACATCAATCTGTATTTTTTGCTCGTTTTTTACTTTGACATCCTTTTATATCCCTCAACTATTTTAATTTGTTCGTCTTCATTAATATTGAAATATTTATCTAATTTACTCATTTCATAAACATTCTTGCTTTGATTCTGTTTTATTGATTTTGTTCTTACCTCGCTCAGTCTTTGCCTCCTTGAAGTCGTGTTCTGGTAAATAATAGCGTATTTAGGATAAATAATTTTCATAGCCTTCAATGTTTCGTCGTCTGTTGTTGTTTTACTAAATAATAACAAAATAGCGTTATGAAAGACCTTTGACGGCTTCGCATCACTCGTGAAAAATTCTGACACCACATTATATATTTTTTGCTCTGTGTCTGCTATGTTCAATTGTTTGATCAATTTTTTGTCATTCTCATTCCACATTCTGCCCTGTGATTGCTTTGGTTTGCTTCGGTTATTACCCCCCGCCACTCGCTCCGCTCGTGTCTGCCCCCCGTTATCCGCTGGGTCGTATGTTATATAATAGACTTGTTTATATTTTTCTTAACGTAAAAAAATAAATATTTAATGATACTTTCCCCTTTTTGTGGGGTCTTGTGTTCTGATCATTTATGTAGGATAGACAAGTCTATCTCGTATATCATAAAACAAGCCTTAGAAACATAAAAAACAACATAGGACACATTAAAAACAGACATTCAAATATATCAAAAACATACAAAGATATAAAACAAAATATGAAAAAATAAATATTAAGTCATTTTTCGTCAAAATGACGACAAAAACCATATAAATGAAATTTATATATATTTTATGATAATAAAATATGTTTTTGTCGTCATTTTGATGAAAAAGTGCTTAATATTTATTTTTTCATATTTTGTTTTATATCTTTGTATGTTTTTGACATATTTGAATGTCTGTTTTTGATGTGTCCTATGTTGTTTTTTATGTTTCTAAGGCTTGTTTTATGATATACGAGATAGACTTGTCTATCCTACATAAATGATATATATATATATATATATATATATATTATGATCATTTGTATATATACGGCTGTCTATCCGCAGTTATTGAAACAAGCATTAAAAATGTAGAAAACCAACATTAGACATATAGAAAACATACAAAGAAAACATGAAAACTGACGAAGGTTTTCCAAAAATCAACAAACTAAACACTTTAGAAAGAGATTACGACGAAAAGACACATAAACCATATTTTTATTTCATAAAAATATATATAAACTTCGTGTATATGGTTTATGTGTCTTTTCGTCGTAATCTCTTTCTAAAGTGTTTAGTTTGTTGATTTTTGGAAAACCTTCGTCAGTTTTCATGTTTTCTTTGTATGTTTTCTATATGTCTAATGTTGGTTTTCTACATTTTTAATGCTTGTTTCAATAACTGCGGATAGACAACCTTTATATATACAAATGATCAAAGGGGGGGAGGGGGGGCGGACACTCACGAAGTGAGTGGCGGGGGGGTTGGGGGGTAAATACACACAAAAAAGTGAAATTCTGTGGATCCACGAAAACCCAAGAAACCCAAGAAACTGGGGTTTTGATGGCAAGATACGTACCTCATTGTGTTATTTTTGACTTGAGATACGTACCTCATTGTGGGGGCGAGTCACAGGTAGTATTCGCGGGGATTTCCTTTTTTTTCTCCTCGTTCTTAAAAAATAAGGACGGGTAGAAAGCTGAAGAGTAAGACGACTTATAGTGAAATAAGGCTTGCTAGGTGTCCTTATTTTTTTCAATAAGTCCTTTTTTTTTCCATTTTTTTTAAAGATACTCATTTTATTGTTTCATTTTTTTTCTCAAAAATGTGAAAAAGTTTTGCAAAATGTCAAAAAAAAACAATTTTTTCCATGTTTTGGAGGCCAAGTTTTCAATCGGTTTATTACCCGCGATGAATAGGAGAGCGTATTTTGCTGTTTTTGTAAATCAAGGGTGCTTATGGAAATAAGGATCCGCCAACTCACAAGGACTTAAACAATAGGTGTGGGGGGCTTATTTCGTTAAAATGTCTTCATTTAAACTATCGGGGGTGGTAATCCCCTGTTCTCAAATGTAACATTACCCCCCTCGGCCAAATGGTATTATGGACAATAAAGGGGGGGGGGGGTTCGGCCAACTTCTCTGAAAACAGGGGACTAAAACAGGGGACTTCCACAAAGACATAGTTAAACTCAGTCAAATGGGGTTAAATCCTCTTTTACATACCCTTTTTTTATAATAATAATGTTAATAAAAATAATAAGGAAGTAAGGATGGGGCGTGTGGTAATATGGGCGGAGTTAGAATTACGATAAAATACCGCTTCTAGGGTGTCCTTAAAATTATAGGGAACTTAAAAATTAAAAAAAGGACTTTAAGGACGGGGGAAAAAAGAAGCCGTTGAAGGCGATTTGTGCCACCAGACTAAACCGCGGGAGAGAAGCGGTCAGGAAGCAGTAATTGAAAGGCATGTTAATTTTGTTAATAAAAAATATAAACTTGTTTAATATACACGGGCCAATGTGGAGTGAGAGTGATAGAAAGTTTGTGAGGCAGTTAAAAGTAGCAGACACTGAACAAAAAGTTTATAATGTTGTATCTAATCATTTTGATAGTGACCATAAGCCGTCAATCGCCTTTCATAATTCTATAATGTTATTATTTTCTAACAAAACTACTGACGAAGAAGCACTTGAAGCATTAAAAGTTATTTACCCCAAGTATGTCTTAATATATCCGAATTTGCAATCAAGACGACAACGAATATCTGAAGTTAGAATGAAGGCAATTAAGCCAAATCAAAGTGAAAAAGTTTATGAAATGTCTAAACTAGATAAATACTTCAATTTGAACGAAGATGAAAGAATTGAAATCGTAGAAGGATACAAGAAAGATGTGAAGCAGAAAAATGAAGAAAAAATACAAATAGATGTGCGGGATGTGATGGCAAAAATGAATGAAATGATCATGAGCGATGATGTCTATATGAAACTGCTATCATTAATGATAGCAACTGGTGCCCGCCCCGTAGAGATATTTGATAAAAATACATATGAATTAATCCCTGATAAGCCGAGTTGGTTAAGAGTGAATAATCTAGCGAAGAAGCGAGAGGGGCAAAAGAAGAATTGGACAGAAAGGCCAGTTATTCTTTTTACTCCCGAATTTGTAATTGATAAAGTAAATTCAATTAGAAATCATTTCAAGAAAAAGAAAGCGGTTATTATCAACGATGACGGGCAATTAGACAAACAAAAAAACAATGAGTTAAACAAACGAATAATTAAAATCTTTCCATGGCTGGAGAATTATAAACAGAAGAGCAGTATGCTGAGAAAGTTGTATGCAAGTTTATCTTATTCCAATTTTTCCAATCCAAAGTTGGAGAACTATAACACATGGGTAAGCAATGTATTGGGGCACGGCGATATGATGACAAGTTTTTCGTATTCGTGGGTAAATGTGGCCGACCCTGAGGAGATTAAAGCAGAAGGGATTAAAAGAGAACTTGAAGAGTTAAGAAGAAAGATAGATTTATACTTGAATTTAACTAATGTTAGCGAAAACGGAGAAGAGGAAAGCAAATATGAACCATTAGGAAAGAGAGCAAGCCGTGCAGATAAACTTGAATTATTGAAAAAAATATGGAACGATTACGAAGGGCAAATAACAAATACTAAACTACGGCAATTAAGCGGGATAGGAGCAGTGCTCGTCAATGAGTTTGTAAAGCAGAAGAAGGAAAAGCCAGAAGAAGGAAAACAACCAGAATATCTCCAACATGTTGGAGATAAGGAAGTGAAGCAACCATTAAGAAGAAGTGCTAGAATTAAAAAGAAGGCTAATACTTAACAACGACTAAAGGGGGCTCTCCATATTTTACTCTAAGATTAGACTCTCGCCTGTAGCATTTAATGGAGCAGATTGTGAAAAACTCAATACTATCCACACCATAGAAATTGCCTGCTATAATCGGGGGGTGCGACCGGAATGTGCGAGACAAGCCACATATATTGCAAAATTCTTCTGTATATTTCGGCAGGGGCATTTCTGCATAAACAAATGTTCTTATGTGGCCAACGATATCCGCGGGCAATTCTTTAATAATAACTGACATGTTTTATATAAATATCTTATAATATAAGATTAGTCTATTTTTGAAAAAAAAAGACTTACATATTATGATATAGAATGAACCTTTTTGGTCAAAGCACGAATACTCCATCGTCATCATCTACATCGTCATCATCTTCTTTATCTATTGATAACATCAAAGATGCTTTACCAACAACGGCCTTCGGAGAATTGAGAACGGCCACTTTATCGCCAGTATTACAAAATGTATTTACATATGGTATTAATACTCGTTTCTTTGACAAAACAGAAACAAACGGCGGGGTGGTATCAACTGCTAATTCAATGGCGGTTTTGACTACATCGGCCTCAGGTAATTCAACCGCACAGATTACGACTATTGAAAGAGCAAAATATAGAAGTGGCATGGGCTTGGTTGCTAGATTTTCCGCATTGTTTCCGTCATCTACCACCGCGACTACCTTTAATTGCGATATCGGCATAGGCACACCAGCAGACAATTTATGTTTTAGACAATCAAACTCGGGAATGTCTGTTGTAAGAACGGCGGGGAGTGTTGAAAATGTGGTTAGTCAGTATGCGTGGAATGTTGATAAATGTGATAATACAGGAAACTTCCCCGCGATTGATTTTACCAAATTGAATGTGTTTGAAATAGTCGTCCAATATCTGGGTAGCGGTCAAATTACATTTAAAATTGAAAACCCGCGAACTGGACGAATGGAAGTAATTCATGCGATTAAATACGCGAGCACTGCTACTACTCCATGATTGGATCAGGCGGCGTTTGCTCTATACGCGAAGGCGTATTCATCAACCCTTCAATCCGTTGTAATGAAAACGGCGAGTATGTTTTTGGCAGTTGAGGGGACTATTGACCGCACTATTGCTATAACAATTCTTATGACAATGTCAAAACTATTGGAACGACGGAGACTTCTATATTTACCCTCCGCAACCGAGCCACATTTAATAGTAAGACGAATTACAATGTTATTTATTTTGAAAATTTGTGTGTGAGCAACACAAGTGACAAAATATGTATAGCAAAGATAACATTAAATGCGACACTTGGAGGCACTCCGTCATATTCCAATTATGATACCAACACATCAATAGTGGAAGTAGATACAGCAGGAACTACCCGCACTGGCGGAAACATAGTATTAACATATATATTATCTGTAGGTGCTTCTATTTACATTGATTTGTCTCGCTATAACCTAAAAATTGGAACGGGTAAGACATTGACCGTGTCAGCATCTCTAGTGGCAGGAACAGGTGCGAGTATTTACGCTTCATTGAACTGGATTGAAGACCAAATTTAAACAAAAAAAATACACACTTTCAAAAATACAGGCTTTCAAACTTTTTTTCTATCTCTACTGCTAGATTGTTAATATTTGTTTTTTTTGTCATTTCCTCAACAATTGGTGCATGGTATTTCCTTAAATACCGATAAAACTGATCCATATTAGTCCCGCACGGGATTATATCTTTTTTTTGTTTCAAACGGCACTCGTTGACAGCCGTTATCAACTTAAACAATTTATCTATATTGTCCAAAAATATCATATATAATAAGGGAAATTATAGTCCAAATGTAAATAAACCGATAGGATTAAGCATGATACACCTTGAGCAGAATTGAAACCTCAAAGTTCAAAGGAACCTCCAAAACTTCACCGCCCGCATTTCTAATGACAATATCAATAGACCTTAAACTTTTTGTTGTATTAAATGGCACATAATCGGCGACATCATTAGAACTCTCAAAGTAGCACTGGACTCCATAGGGCTTATCTAAATTACATTTACCGACCACAGAGAAATTACCATTTGCTTCAACTAAACCAGACTGATTTAAAGCACGGCTATGGACATAAACGGCCGTTTCACCGATTAGATTGACTATGGATTGCATCGTGCTACTCGCCGCCGCCGAGATATCGGCAGTTAATCCTATCTTATCGCTAATCGTGCTGTTATCGTAATCAAGAGCATACGTATCACCAGTGAAAGCAAAATTCAATTTATTAACGGAGTTCAAAGTTATAACTACGGAGTTAGGGGTAATTGCTGAATTAATCGCAGTTTGAAGAGCGGTAATAAATGTATCAATGGTGTATTGATTTGCTGTTACGATTGCCGTTTTTGTAGCCGATCCAGTTGTTTTAATCAATGTGAGAGTGTTGGCATAACTCGGTATGTTTGGGAAAACATTTGGGATAGAGATACTTTTAACGACATAAGCACTGATTATATCAATATTACGACCAGTTGCTGGTAAATCAACGACGAAACGGCCATTGTGAGTAGAAGCGGATTTGGATTCTGTTTTATCGCTTGAGGAGACACGAAGGAGGAAAATTTTTTTTGTTCGCTTTTCATCTTCTAAGTTAGAGATCGTAAATGACATTGCTATATAATGTATTTGATTTTAATATAAATCAAATGATATATTATATTCTAATTTTTAATTTTTTTATTGTTTTACGACACAGCGAGACGGGTAGATAGACGCCACTTTGACATATTTCAACCAAGCGGTGATGGCACGAGTAGCATTATAATCGGCCGCATAACGAAGAGTGACTTCAGCAGTTCGTGAGTTATTAACTGCTAGACCAGATGCTCCAATGTGAGGCGACTGATTGAGTGTCTGGATAATGGTAGCAAATCCTCCGTTATTATCTGTGTCAGTAGAGCCAGAGGGAGCATAATATTTACGAAAGTTTTCAAGAGAAACAGACGAACACATATAAGCATCACGGATACCCATAGTCGCTTGTAGATTGTTAATATACAATTCCGCACATCCTCTTCTAACAGCAGCCACCGTGTCGGTGCTTCCTCCTAGTTCCATCTTCTGTTGTGGAGCATACCAATCACCAATACGACACTGATATTGTTTATAAGGCATTATAGCAGTTCCAAGGTTATCAATGCTAGCATTGTCAGCAAGCACATTTTGAGTTACGATATACAAGCACTGAGCACGAGCAACTGCTTTATTCACTTGAAGATTAAAATCATCCGATGTCCCCGGGTTCGCCTTTTGGTTGTAGTATGTTTCATAAGTGTATGGAAGCCCATCCTTGCTCCCCATCTGTTCCATAATATTTCTCTGGACGGCGGGAGCGAGAGAGAATGTCTCCAACATAACCACGGGATTGGAGACGGTGTAAGTCAAAGCAGCACCACTAAAATCAGTGGGAACTCCACCAGTGGCGGATCCAATGATAGCAAATGCTTCCTGAGGCGGTGCAAATGTCAAGCGAAGCCTCATACCACTAATCAAAGAGGGAGGAATGAGAGTTTCTTCATTAAACACTCCCGAGAAGTAATGAAGAGGAACACAAACCTTCAAATAATTACCAGTGGCCACGGCACTTGGAGTATTGACAGCAAAATCAAGTATAACTTTATCAGTAACATTAGCATTAACATCAAGACTTTCTCTCTGTCCAGCCATGTGTGCATAATCATAAGGATAATGCCACGGGAGAATATTTCGCACCATCTTGTTCAAATCTTCAATTCGTTCAAGTTCGCTACCATCCTTACTCCAACAAAAATCTTTCAAAAATAGCAGTTGCTGGAGTGTTATGAAAACCAATGGCACAATCGTTATCTGCTTTAGTGTCCAACCCGTCGGCCTTAATATCAAATGTTAAATAACAATTTTTTCCATAAACAAAATCAGTGCTCGCCTGTAGTGTAAAAATCATTTCAGTCCCCGACGAACTGGTATAAGTCTGCTGGTCGGCGAAGTTCTTCTTAAAGATACTCCCCTGTTCAGTGAGTGCTAAATTTGCTGGCAACTCATACCTGAGGTTGTTGAGTGTCATCAACTCCTCCGTGTTTTTACTATCCTTTCCTTCCATTTTTTTTGTTGTTGTGGTTGTAGAAATTACACGGCTTATTATACTAATAAAAAAATAATAGAAATTAAAAATAATTATTTATTCACCTGAAACGGATTGTTTAATAATATCAACTGAATTTTGTATATTATCAAGTCTCGCATCTTGTGGTGAAGTCAATTGAAACTCTCTTGCCTCAGCATTTTGAACTGCTTTCTTTAAATAAGCCAAACTGCTAACGGCAGTGTCCAAATCAACAACATCCGCAGTTCCTTTCTTATCAGAAATGTCTGTTAATGTGTTTTGAATGGTGCTCTTCTCATGTGAGACAAGGTCGCCAAATTCGGTTAATGGTTGATTAACTAATGGGGCACCATTGCTACTCCACAATTCAAACTGATTTAGTTGAAATCCATCACTCGCGGGTCGGTTTCCTTCGTTGAGTTTGTTAATAAACTCGTTAGACAATCTATTGGAGGCATACGTGTTTTTAATCATTATATATATGTAAGTTAATTTAATTTAAATTAACTTTAAAATATATTTTATCAATTACCATTAATTATTTTTTTTCATGATTTGTAAATTCTTGTGTGTAATTCTTTCCTCTTTCATTTTCTTTAAATCCGCTATGGCTTGATTTATATCAATGTCATTAGTTTGCGCAACTTTTTTGGTTGGTGGTGGAGTAGCATCTTCTATTGCTTCTATCTTGCTTGCTGGTGTTGTGGTAGTTTTTGTCGGCACAGCAACAGGAGTGGGATTGACAGATTTGGGTAAAGATTGTTCAACCTTAATAGGTGCTGGAGACATTTCAACAGGTTTGGCATTTGGTTCGGGAGTTGAATTATTTGCCGATGCTATATCTGGCGCCTTTCTTTTCAATGCTTCGTCTGGCACTTGGTCTGGTTGCCCGCTGACAATAGGTTCGTTAAGTGTTTTCTTTCCCTAGGTGCTTTTGGACGGA
Organism: Paulinella micropora; assembly: GCA_019918135.1. Taxonomy (NCBI): domain Eukaryota; phylum Cercozoa; class Imbricatea; order Euglyphida; family Paulinellidae; genus Paulinella; species Paulinella micropora. The sequence goes on along the minus strand of WBZZ01007037.1, from coordinate 35,843 downwards.
TTAGACTTTTAATCTTACCACTCTTAATACCCTCTTCTATTTTTTTGATTGCCACATGTTCGGGTGTTCCCTTACGAATTGTTGTGAGTTTGCCTTGTCCATTTTCTTTATACCAAATTGAAATTGCTTGATGATAAGGGGTCGCATATAGTTTCTGTGCTGACATATTATATTATTATGAAACAAAAAAACTTTTTAATTGAATTAGCTTATAAATTAGTTTATGATTGAATTCAATCATAAATTGGTCATATCTCTATCCTTATTTAATCGTAATATAGTAGAGAAATTCTTTCTAAACTGGGTTGTTCTATCACTAGCCGTATTATTAATTGCTAGAAATGAATAAGGTTCTGCCGTAGCATATTTAACCATATTGTAAAATTCTTTTTTGGTGAGAAAAGGGCTTTCATATTCATCTGCCAGTCTGTCAAGTTCGCTTCTCCTTACTCCGTTAAAAATAATCATCCAATGGCAATTAATTCTTATTCTTCGTGGGAGTTGTGTATAACTCTGCGTTGCTACCCAGACTGACACTTTAGCATGTGTTGAAGCGAAAAACAACTCGGTGAGCACTTCTGACTTAAGAAAAGTCTTACTTTGTGCGATGTCATCCAATAACAGTAATATCTTTGGTGCTTTCTTAAAACCTTTAGTTTTAATCAGTTCTTTTTGTTTAGTTAATATGTCTCTCATTAACTCAGGTTTATCCTCTTTGATTATGTATTCTTTTTTTAACTTGAGAGTGTCTTCTAAAATCGGGCACGGACTTAAGCAAAATACGACTATTCTATCATAAAAACCTTTCAACATGTTCTTTTTGGCGAGTAGATTACAAATCATAACTGATTTGCCTCCGCCAGTGCTGGCGCATATAACCATGGTCCCCATGGCTGGCAATATTCCTTCTTTTTGGATAGGGAGCAATTCAACACTATCTCTTTGTGTTTTAATTGGTTGTATTTCTAAGTCATTGTGAAATTTGGGCGGTTTTTTTCTATCTAACTCTGTTATTACTGGCCTGTCAATGGTAAATTCTTCGTGTGCTTTTTCTATGTTGGTCTTCTCCAGATTTTGCTTCAAAAGTGTTTTTCGTGGCAACTTGTTTGCTATTAATCCTTTATGTATAGACCTCGGCATCCAATCTTATATTATAAGATATACTATATTATGGGTTTTGAAAATAGTTTGGATTGTATCTATAATTATCATATTCGGCACCAAATGGTTGGGGTGGTGAAGCATAATTATAGAAATAAGGAGAGTAAGGACTACCAAAAGCATAATTACTTGGAGGATTGACGAGCGGTTTAAAATCCTTTCTTTCTGGACGAGTTTGGACTTGTCGCGGGATTTCAGCAGGGAAGTTTCGTGTAAGTTTGCGCTTCATCTTTAAAAACTCTCTTTTTTCTCTCATTCTGTTTTGATTGTATCTATTAAGCATAAAATTGTTGTTTGTGTTGTTGTAGATTGTGTTATCTAACAATTCAAAATCATTTTTAGTTGCCAGCATACGATCGCGTCTTAGTTCGTTGCCTTTAATAAGTGGGTTTGTTTGTGAAGTGCCGATACCTCCATTTCGGTCGCTTGGCATTAGAAAACGAATAAGTGCCATTAAGTCTTCTCTTTCATCGGCGGGGGATTTTCCCATAATCTTATCAACCAATTGGTCAATACTTCTCATACTATCAACCATTTGTGAGTTAATTGTTGCATTATCTGGGTCTTCTTTTATATCAGTCTGTGGCAGTTGGACTGGTTCTTCAACAAATCCGCCTGTTCTTGGCACTAGTGGCACTGGCAATGGTGCGGGTGCTGGTGGTTGAGTTTGCGGTGCTGGTGGCATAGTTTGCGGTAGTGCGGGTGTTGCTTGCGGTGGCATAGTTTGCGGTGCTGGTGGCATGGTTTGCGGTGGTTGAGTTGGTATTGGTGTTTGTTTTCTTGGCACGCTCGCATCCCTCAATTCTAAATCTTCTAATTGCTTCATTTGGTCTGGAGTTAATTTACCCCGCATTTCTTCGTAAATTCTCTTATCCAAAATGTCATCCGCATCTGCTACGTCTGATATACTAGCACCTTGATTTAGTGCCTGTTTAATGGCCTCTTCCCATCCAACTTTTGGATCGTCATAATTAGAAAGTTTAATTTTCTTTCCAGTTTTCTCTTTCAACGATTTAACAAATCCCTTTAAGTGCCTCTTTTGGGCACCTTTATCATCAAGTATGAGCAAGTTATTGCCCAGTCCAATAGTATCTGCTACTACCATATTGTCTGAGTATGCGATCGGGACTTCAACACTAAGATTTATATCTTTTTCTATACTTGGTGGAATATCTTTTGTATTTATTTTTTCTATAAAATTATTAATTGTAGTTTCATTTGCTGGTGCGATAAGAGAATATCCTTTCACACCATCGGCTTTTTCTTGCGATTTCACCATTTTATTAAAACCATCAACGAGTTCCGCATATTGTTTATTAAATGTAGCAGGATTTACCACTTTATTTACTTTAAATGTGGCATCCTTATCAAAACTGCCCACATTTTTCATAATACCAATCATAGACATTAATGTTTTATCTACATCGCCTATAAATCCATTATACTTCGCATCTGGAGGAGTGGTTTTGATAGTTTTCCAAAACTTCATCGCATCCCAAAAAGATACTCCACCGCGTGCCCTCCCCTGTGCTTCTAAGGCTATTTTAGATATATCCGCTTTTGAAAACCTTGAGTTGTAATTGTCAAAAATACTCTTGGCAACTTCGGCCGTAGCCAAACCATTACTCGTCAGATAATCACCCATATTGGTAATTCTTTCAAAGTATCGTTTATCGGCAAAGTCTTGGACATTCTTATCGCCAGTAGCATACAATAAATCATGTTCAAAAGCAACTAAATCCAAAGCATCTGCTGGTAGAATGTAAGGAAACTTACCGCGAGTTCTATCTTCTAATTGAAGACGGCTTTCCACTCGTGTGCCCCCGCCATTATAATTACTTCCTTCGGTATGAATTCGTTCTTCTTCCAACTTAATGAGAGCATCTGGTTGAGCAGACCATGTTCTATATATTTCTCCAAGTGCTTCTCCAAGACCGAGAACCGCCAAAGTCTGTACGCCTGTTTTAAATGCCTGCCATGCCATCATTGTTGATACCTGTAAGCCTAATCTTCTCAACATATCCTTTAACACATAATCACCTATTCTTTGCTGTCCGCTTGCGATCAGACGAGGATTAGGTGGAGGCAAACCCTCTGGCACTTCATTTCTTGCTAGTGCTAGCAAAATGGTATTTAAAGCATCTGCTCTCCTTCTTCCAAGTAATCCAACATTCATCGCACGTAGTTGTGGATTGTTGGCAATTAATCTCAATATCTGCCCCCACGCTAGCCTGCTCACACCATATCGCCCAACACCTGTAGCAAGGTTAAGTAATCTATTAAGTCTGGGGCTCATAATTATCTCTTGAATACTTCTAATAATAGCATTAACAAATCTTTCTACACTTCGGGGGTCATCACCTATTCGTGGCACAAGAATCTTGTGTTCGTCGCCTACCTGTGCTTCTATTAAAGCATCGTCTGGGTGTTTTCGCTCCCACTCTTCTCGGTTTTCTTTCCATTCTTTGTAATCTTGCTCCGCTTGCTTTCTATCCTCTCTTCGTATTACGCGAGTTTTGTCCGCTTTGCCCTTTCCTTTCATATACGTTAAACCCTTATCGGTTCATCGTTTTAAGGCTTCTTCTTTATATTCTTGTTTTACCAATTGTGCTATATCACGCTTCATTTGCTGGATATTGTCTTCTATGTGTGCTATATCATATTTATCGGTAGCCATTGCTAATTTTCGCATTTCAATCATTTGTTCGTTCATGGGGGCAGTTCCGTGTTTTCTTTCAAATTCTTTCATATCAACACCATCATCTTTGAGGTGTGCTTTCAGTTCGTCGTAGTTCATATTTACATAAATACTTCGCTTATTGTCCAAGGCACTAATCCTGTCTTTTAAATCTTCCATAGTATTCCCCCTCTTTGTTGAAGCATCCAACAATCTATCCGCTCTAAGCCTTTCGCGGGCTTGATTATTGATACCTTCATTAACTTGGTCAATCCAAAATTGGTCTGCTTCATCCAACAAATACTTATGTTCCCGTCTAATTTCGTTATAATATGCAAAAAATGGTTTTTCGTGTCGTGGCATTTTTTATATCCGCTATTATATATCATGGAAAATAAAAAAGAAAAAAGCAAAGACGAGCAACAACTTGAAGAGTTGGAACGGCTTGGAAAGGAAATTGACAAAATCCGCATCACTCAGAACTTGGTGAATAGAAACCCCAACATTTTTAGAAAACCTGAAAATATCCTTTACCGCTTACCACTATCAGATAAGCAACGAGAGGTGATTTATAATAATATAATTAAAGAGAAAGATAATATATAATGGGGCTACGAGAGAAAGCCTTGTCATTGGGCGCGACAGACTTCGGCGAGAGTAAAGTGAAAGGAAAAAAGTATTATGTCGTCTATAACGGCCGCCGCATCAACTTTGGCGCATCTGGTTATTCAGATTATACCAAACATCAAGACGAAGACAGACGGGAAAGTTATCGTGCCAGACATCAAGCAATTAAAACAAAGAATGGAAAGCCCGCATATTTAAACAAAAACCAACCCGCATATTGGGCATATCACTTACTTTGGTAAATTATGAATATTATAATATATGTTGTTAATATTGCTTTTTGTATTACCATTTGTGCTAAGTCGCACGGCTTGCGACTTTTACTCACGGATAAGTGAAAAAAAGAATATAAGTTGTGTTTATTGTATTCAAAAAGGTATAGATACTAAATTTCAATGTGTGTATAAGCCAATGTCAGATTGGTGTATTAGTTTTGATGAAGCCCTACCATTAATGTGCTCAAATAATGATATGTGGTATAAAATACACTTATACGAGTGCTCACTTCTTTGATGTAGAAGGAGAAGGAAGCACGATACCAATCAAGAGTGTTAAAATTCCGACATATACATTAGCCTGCTCACAAGGCAAGTCATGTTTAGCGAGTTTTATTAAGCAAATCGTAATGATTGCTATAATTATGGCCATTTGAAACAGATACTTAATCATTCTGCTATCGGTTGGTCTATTTTTCATACAACAGCACGACCAGTTATCCTCTAATTCGTGCTCTACTTTTTTTTCTTCATTCTTCAATGAAATATCAATTACAAGATTTTTTAATTCTGGTGTCATTTCGCCTTCTGACATATCTATTATTGGTGGTGTTATATGTAATCTGGTTGTATTATTGGACATTATTTTTAGAAATAATATTATCAACTCTTATTTCTGCTATCTGATTTGTTAAATCTTGTATTATATTAAGTAAAATATTATTTTGTTTTTCTAAATTATCTACCCTATCTCTTACATGACCGAGATTATTTGATAATTGTTGAACCGATTTAATTAATGGTGCGATAACCTCAGAATAACCTATACCATAACCAACATCACCACTATCAATACATTTAACATCTTCTGGCTTAACACTCACACCTTTCAATTCGTATTCCTCTTTTTGCTTTGGACACGGCACCATAATTGTTTCTTTTATAAAACCGCCAAAATCTGGCATATCCATTTCTGTTAGTATTTCTTCTAATTCTTGTGCTATTAAACCTGTCCTACATTTCTTGTTGTCGTCAATCATACGATAGCAGACTGGATTTAACTTATTAATAAAATCTAAGCCTAAACATTCCTTTATATCTTCTTTTTTTTCTCCTGTCTGAATATTGAATTGGATTAGACAATACCCATAATTGGCCGTCGCTTCCTCTTAAAGACATTAGAGCGGTGTTTGAATTATTCTCCCATATGAACCCACTCGTTGAAGAACCATTTAATCTAAATCTAATAGAATAAGAAGTTAATCCACCACCTCCTCCTGCTGGTGCTGTCCCTCCACTCAATGATTTACTCGCCCCAGACTGGCTCATATAAATCCCCCAGTTTGTATCTCCAATGTCCCATACAAATATTCCGCGGCTACTACCTCCGTCTGTTTGTCCTTGAATTGCTATTTTTGCCCCATTAGTTGATGCCGATGCCGTTGTTAGTGTGCCTGTGTATGTAATTCCCGCATTTGCCGTAATCAATCCTTTTGTCCATAATGTTCCGTTTGCCCCGTTTAATGACATTAACAATTGCTCTGCTGAATTCTCCCACACAAAACCCATTGTAGAATCATTAGCAACCCTAAACCGAAAACTATACGAACTAAAATCATTTCCTGAAACGGCCGTACCATTTGCTAAACTTTTGCTTGCTCCACCAGATGCGGCATAAATTCCCCAACTCGTATTTGTCGTATCACATAGAAATATTCCTTTTGCGTTTGTTCCGTCTGTTGCTCCCTGAACTCCTATTTTCGCAACACTGGTATTCGTTGCTGATGTTAGTGTGCCCGTGTATGTTATCCCCGCATTTGCCGTTATCAATCCGCTTGCGGTTGCCGTTGTTGTTGATATACCCGCACTAGCCGCTATTAACCCTTTTGTCCATAAAGTCCCGTTTGCCCCGTTTAATGACATTAACAATTGTTCGGACGAGTTCTCCCATATAAATCCGTCGGTTGAAGCATTACTTACCCTAAATCTAACAGCAAAAGAAGTGAAATCGTTGCCTGCAACCGCAGACCCTCCCGCTAGACTTCTGGTATTTGCACCTCCTCCATTTGTTGCCATATAAATACCATAATTTGTATTGCCAGTGTCCCACAAAAATATTCCGCGTGTATTACCTCCATTTGTATTTCCTTGTATGACTATGCTACAGCCTCCTGTGGCTGTTAATAATCCACTCGCGATTAATGTTGTTGTCGATATACCCGCGGTTGAAGTAATTGTAGTTCCCGTTATTGTTCCGCCATTTGTTATATTGTTTGAGTTCATATCTAAGGCTCCATAAAACCGCATACCGCCCGCATTGTTAAAACGGACAATGTCAGACGAAGCACTTTTATTATCCAAAAGTTTTGAAATATAAAGTCCCGCCCCTTTTACATCAGCCGCTACATTCGTAAATACATAACCTCGTTGATTTGCGGTTCCACTTGAAGCAGTATTTAAAGTGTATAAGAAATACTGATAATCACCAGTCGTCTGTGAAAAGAATACATCTCCTCCGTTTTGGTTTAATATCCTCGCCCCATTATATGTTATATTTCCACCATTAATGATATCCACATTATTGAAATCGGCTTGGCTTAACAAATTCAGTGCCCTTACATCATTTCTACTTCCATTAAATATCTTAATTCCTGTTATGGTTTGGTCGCCTGTTAGTTTTACATTTTGCCCGTCCAATGTGTCCGCATAACCTTTTGTCGCTCCGTCTGTTGATAATGTCGGAGTTCCAAGGTTGGCTATTTTGCTACTATTACAATCTAACCCCGAAGCATTTACCCAACCGACTATCGTCCCGTCAATAATAAAACTTATTTTTTTGGCAGAAATTTCAAAGTTGTAATATGTTGCAGTTTTCATATCCAAACTAGCAATTGACCCGATATTACTGGTAGAATTGAAAACGATAAATGTGCCCTTTGTTGTAGCATTTATTGAATTTCCCGTTATTTCAACACCACTGCTATATGTCTTAATTCCTGCTATGGTTTGGTTTCCTGTTAGTTTCACATTTTGCCCGTCTAATGTATCCGCATACCCTTTTGTCGCTCCGTCCGTTGTTGCTGTTGGTGTGGCTAAGTTTGTTATTTTGTTGTTATTCAAAGATAGTGTAGTGCCAGTTGCGGTTATAATTACATTATCACCCGCATATAAATCAACATACGAACCCGTTATTTGTATCGGATAATAGGCCGCGGTTGCTATTTTTTGTGCCACAATCTCTCCTATATTTGTCGCTGTATCAAAGGCAATACCGATACCATCAAAAGCGGTTGGAGCAGTAGCACCCCGCACTTCTATTGTTGAAGTAAATTTTTTTATTCCCTGCTATGGTTTGGTCTCCTGTTAGTTTAACGACAGAAGTATCAAGAGTAGAAACATCAACACCATCAACAAGATTAACATTTGTTATACTTTGGCTTTTCACATCAATCCCCGCACTAGCATTTATTATGTTGCTGAATGTTTTGGTTCCTGCTATAGTTTGGTCTCCTGTTAGTTTGACGACAGAAGTATCAAGGGTGGATACATCAATACCATCAACCAAATTTACATTTGTTATTGCAAACCCGCCCATATTTAAACTACCAGTCATAGCCGTTGTTCCGTCCTTTGCTAGTTTAGTGTCGGTGTATGCTTTTGTTGAAGCATTGCCGTCATAGAATGGCGCGGGCAATCCGCTAATTGCTGTTGTGCTGTTAAAATTTAAAACATTATTTGTCAATGTCATTCCGCCCCCTGTTGTTGGAGCAAAAAGTATAGAAGAACCGACAATAGTTAGTGGATAACCCGTGGCTCCACCTGCATCCGACGAATAAATAGAACCCATATTATTGTTGTAATTGAAGAATAATTTGCCAGTGTTTAATGGATTTGAGTCTTTTACACCCACATAAGAGTACGAAGAATTGACGATAGGCTCTAATGACACCCCCGCACGGGCAGTTCCAACACTTCCAGACGGACCGGTATGTTCAAATGAAAATACTGGTGGCACCGACGGGAATCGAACTGGCGACAGGGCCCAGATGGTAGAACTTGACCACTGGGCTATCACGGTGTCCATAATAATAATAATAATAATAATAATAATAATAATAATAATAATAATAATAATAGGCTTCCTCAGACTATAGCATCAGATCCAGATCCTGGACATGTGCCTCCATTGGGTTACCGGGGTCAGTCGATCCCAACGCATTGTCAGAACACCAAACAGACATAGCAGCAACAGCAACAGCAGGGGCAGATGGGGGCTGTGAAGTGCATGAAGAGCTAGATGCGAGGGTGTTAGCTGAAGAGAAGAACTCGGAGACACTACTCTGCGCTCCCGAACCCCTCTCTCTAGCCAGAACGTCCACACTGCGCGGACGGCCGCGCCGTGCAACATCAACGTCACTTGGGGGAGAGGGTGGGACAGAAGCTGATGGAACCTCAGTGAGGTCAATCACCTCCTCGCCCCCATCCTCCACCCCAAGCTCCTCCCTTTTACCCTCCCTAGCAGACCAACACTCAGACACATATGATCCAAACAACACATCCAACTTTGGAGGGGGACGCAACGCTGTAACCCCTAACAACGCAGCAAGCCTAAAGTTACTGCGGAAGCGCGACTTCCCCTGAAAAAGCTTACAAAACAATCGTGATTGATCCACAGGCGACATATCATCCCAACCCTGCCGCACAGAGCCCTCCCGCTCCCGCCCAAGCAACACATCCTCCACCACAACCTCACCGCCTACGACCTCACCACCCTCCTCACTCCCTCCATCCCCCTCAGCACCCCCCACAGCCATGCCACCGAGCCTCTGCATACTCAGCAACAGCTGCTTACGTCTCCCCTCATGCACAATCCCATAAGAAGTGCGCAAGGGACTCATTGACATCATCATGACAACAGAAGCAGCGAGGGGACATGCCACTGACCAACTTGCTGCGGTACAACCGAAGGCGGTTGTTGCAGCTGAGCAACCTTCTCCGAAGCAGAGTATAATGCGCATCATCAAGGGCTACCCATCTTGGGAACTCCTTAGTTCCAAAGACTTGTCTTAGGATGACTCGCAGGCCATCAGTAAGATCGCTGCCTGCCTCTCGCTTGTCCCACATCAGTTGCTGCACCATCTTGACGTCCTGCTGAAGGGCCCACTTGTCCACAGTCGAACACCAACCCTCGAGGTCCTTCTCTGAGCAATTTAGGAGCTCCTGAAGCCCTTGTTGTAGATCCATTGAGTCCCTGATAGCGCCTTCGGCCTCCGCAGTCCAGTCGGATTTGACTTGAGATGCGATGACAGGAAATCGCTTCTCCGGTAGAACACGCAGCCGTCCATAGAACTTCAGTTGTGCCGCCCGCCGCAAACGCTCCGCACTCAAAGAGCGCGCCAGAAAGAGTGTAATCCACTTGCTTGTCTTAGGGCTGATGCCGAGAATCATCCTCATGGGGCGCAGCATTGCTGCCTCCAGCTTGGTGAGCTGCGATACGGGGGCACGCCAGACATCGAAGGCGTACTTCAGCTTGGCCCCCACAAGTTGATTCCAGCACATGAGACGATACCTAGCTTGTATCTCACCTGCACACCACAAAGAGTACCAACCTGCGGTGGCGACTTCAGTGACACGCGTAGCCCGCAGGGCCTGCTCCTTCCACTTCAGGTCGTCGGTGATAACCACTCCCAGGTACTTGTACTGACTGGTGACACAAAGCTTCTGGCCGCGAAACCACACCACGGGCTCACCTCGCTCCCTGATACTTGGTCGTTTCGCCTTGCTCGACGTGTAAATGGGCATGATTTCCGTCTTGCCGGGCTTCAAGTTGACTTCCAGCCGGTAATCTTCCACGAACTTGGCCACAACATTGACCATCTTCTGGAGCTCGGTGCGACTGTGAGCGATGAGGGCCACGTCGTCCGCGTATAGAAGTGCCTTGATGTCGTTCAGCCGCTTCACATCCGTGATCTTGAGGGCACTCGCCAGCCGATCACACAGCTCATCCATAAAGACGTTGAAGAGTGTGGGAGAGAGAGGGGACCCCTGTTGGACGCCTACACCCTCCAGTACTTCGGGGGTGAGTGCGCCATCAACTAGCAATAATAATAATAATAATAATAATAGTGCTTCTCTGTCAATGGCTGATGCATTTCTGCACATGCGCCTCCATCGTCTCACCCGTGAGGGGAGTACGAAGAATTGACGATAAGCTCTAATGACACCCCCGCAAGGGCAGTTCCAACACTTCCAGACGGGCCGGTATGTTCAATGAAAATACTGGTCCAGAAATAGACCGATATGTTCAATAAAAATACTGGTGGCACCGACGGGAATCGAACTGGCGACAGACAATAATAATAATAATAATAATAATAATAATAATAAGAATAATAATAATAATAATAATAGTGCCTCTCTGTCAATGGCTGATGCATTTCTGCACATGCGCCTCCATCGTCTCACCCGTGAGGGGAGTACGAAGAATTGACGATAAGCTCTAATGACACCCCCGCAAGGGCAGTTCCAACACTTCCAGACGGGCCGGTATGTTCAATGAAAATACTGGTCCAGAAATAGACCGGTATGTTCAATGAAAATACTGGTGGCACCGACGGGAATCGAACTGGCGACAGGGCTCAGATGGTAGAACTTGACCACTGGGCTATCACGGTGTCCATAATAATAATAATAATAATAATAATAATAATAATAATAATAATAATAATAACAGTGCTTCTCAGTCAATCGCGAATGCATTTCTGCACATGTGCCTCCATCGTCTCACCCGCGAGGGAAGGACGAAGATTTGACGATAGGCTCTACTGACACCTCCGCAAGGCAGCTCGCCTTCCAGACAGACCAATACTTTCAAAGAAAATATCCTTTGAAAATACTGGCACCGACTGGAATCGAACTGGCGAGAGGTCCCAGATGGTAGACGTTAACCGCTGGGCTATCGCGGTGCCACTTAATAATAATAATAATAATAATAATAATAATAATAATAATAATAATAATAATAATAATAATAAATAATAGTGCTTCTCTGTCAATGGCTGATGCATTTCTGCACATGCGCCTCCATCGTCTCACCCGTGAGGGGAGTACGAAGAATTGACGATAGGCTCTAATGACACCCCCGCAAGGGCAGTTCCAACACTTCCAGACGGACCGGTATGTTCAATGAAAATACTGGTCCAGACGGACCGGTATGTTCAATGAAAATACTGGTGGCACCGACGGGAATCGAACTGGCGACAGGGCCCAGATGGTAGAACTTGACCACTGGGCTATCACGGTGTCCAAATAATAATAATAATAATAATAATAATAATAATAATAATAATAATAATAATAATAATAATAATAATAATAGTGCTTCTCTGTCAATGGCTGATGCATTTCTGCACATGCGCCTCCATCGTCTCACCCGTGAGGGGAGTACGAAGAATTGACGATAAGCTCTAATGACACCCCCGCAAGGGCAGTTCCAACACTTCCAGACGGGCCGGTATGTTCAATGAAAATACTGGTCCAGACGGATCGGTATGTTCAATGAAAATACTGGTGGCACCGACGGGAATCGAACTGGCGACAGGGCCCAGATGGTAGAACTTGACCACTGGGCTATCACGGTGTCCAAATAATAATAATAATAATAATAATAATAATAATAATAATAATAATAATAATAATAATAATAATAATAATAATAATAATAATAATAATAATAATAATAATAATAATAATAATAATAATAATAATAATAATAATAATAATAATAATAATAATAATAATAATAATAATGTACTTCCTCTAAGGCATACTGATGCAGCTGATGGCACGATCCGTTTCCGGACATGAGCCTCTATGCCCTTGTTCGAGGTGCTCCATCCCCACCTAGTCAGTCTCTCGACTGATTATAGGGGCCACCGATGGAGCTCCTGAGTGCAAGACTACAGTAAGCCGAGGTTATTCCGCAGTCCCAACAACCTCTTGCAAAACGTTGCCGCATGTGCAAGTGCGTACACCAAGCATGGTTGCTAGAACTACCTCAAAACCTCACCCATAACAATTTGGTATCCGCTGGGTCCACGGGCTATCAACCGGCATAGCGGAGTTTAAGATCTTCGACAGGCGCCCAACGACCCTCCTCCCCAGCATCATCCACCAAATGGTTTTGAGTTGGCATCACAGTTTAACGCCGTAAGGCCATTGAGCTGGAGCTCTGATAAACAAGCGTGACTAAGTTTTTATCATCAGGTGTTACCCTTAATTATATCACAGTCAACAGTCTGAGAAGAAAGATATACTTCCTCTAAGGCATACTGATGCAGCTGATGGCACGATCCGTTTCCGGACAAATAATAATAATAACAATAGTGCTTCTCTGTCAATGGCTGATGCAAATCTGCACATGCGCCTCCATCGTCTCACCCGTGAGGGGAGTACGAAGAATTGACGATAGGCTCTAATGACACCCCCGCAAGGGCAGTTCCAACACTTCCAGACGGACCGGTATGTTCAATGAAGATACTGGTGGCACCGACGGGAATCGAACTGGCGACAGGGCCCAGATGGTAGAACTTGACCACTGGGCTATCACGAATAATAATAATAATAATAATAATAATAATAATAGTGTATCTCCTGCCAATTGC
>WBZZ01007037.1:0-20000 GCA_019918135.1 Paulinella micropora | reverse complement strand
AACAGAAGACCGGAACAACCATCATCAAAGCTGTCCATGTAAACTAAAAACAAACGTGCACTACATTGTGTTCTGCTGGGAGGAAGAAGAAGTCCCCGACTGAATGTCCTCAGAGAACCGAAACTGCCATGTGGACGCCCGGGCGCCACGTGCAGCTCTGCGCTCAGGAGGCCTAAAAGACTGCAGCACTGACGCGGAGGCGACAGTAGACGCTGATTCTGAAAATTTGGGCACATCACTGTCAGAACTGTCGGAAGTGTCTTCAGCTTCGCTCTGCGCCATGCATTTAGTGTCCTGGCCGTCAGAAGCAGGTGCCTCACCTCGGCTGCATCTTCGGCGAGGGCGAGGCAAAATCTAGAAAATGCGGTTCTGGGATGGATGTGCCTTGCCATCCTGCGGTCCATCCCCAGATGACATGGAGGACGATGCACTACTGAGACTTGTCACACCTGACTCCGCTCGGGCCAAATCAACGCTTTCGTCTGGATCGTCAACGATTCCGTGTTCAATTGCGGCACGAACAGTCACAAGCAAGTCCGAAACAGTGAGTCGACGACACCGATCAATGACATGACCTCGACCTTTAATCGAAGGCAACAAGTCTTTGTTTAATGTCTTCTTTCAAATCCCAGTCAAGGGCTGCCCCGGCTGGGTACATTCTCGCACGGTCATGAACAATGTCCTCGATCAGATCCGACAGGAAGTTGTAAGCAATCTTGACTTCCTCACCGCGAGGGTCGATATTTTGGCCTTGGGACTCACAAGGAGACGCAACATTGCATCGACTGTGAGTTACCAGCAGGGTCTGCTGGACGTGCTTGACGTCAAATCGCATGGGGTCTGTGAGAGAGTGCCTCGCTACAGTGCTGAGGTTTGCTTCGCAACTCTCTTCAGAAAAGATCCGAGGGTCGTGACAAAAAGCCCTCCACGCCGGATGCTGGTGGCGCCTCCAGTAGTTGAGGGTCAGAAGGTGCAGGCACAAAACGTGCGAGTACTCGTTCGCTCTGAAGTGGAGAAGGACATGGAGGGCGCGATGCAAGTAAGAAAAAATCTGATCATGCATGTTCTCCCTGATCACGCAGCCGAGATCTTGGGCCTGAAACACAAAGAAGAAAATATTGCATATTTTCAAACCTCACAAACATGGCTGGCTGACCACTGGCATGAATCACTCAAACAAAACCAGCAAACTTCCGAGGTTGGCCCTCTGCGCAGGGGTGAGCTCTTTATTGAACTGGAAATTGTCGAGAAGGTCGGCTTGAACGTAGGGGTAAGCAAGACGAACGTATGCCATGATCGCCAAAATCGTCTTGAGTCTAGGTTTGATCCTGAACTTTTTGGAAGGAAAAAGCTCATGCCAAAGGGGCCCAAAAACCTGGCGCTTAAACTCACGCCAAATCAAGACACAAAGGAACTTGTGAACATGCCAATGGTCCAAGAAGACACACATCCAGGACTTCAAGTGCGACAAACCCCGGCTTCGATCGTACAAAGCCTGTGGCATCAATTAAAGAAATATGCTATATTTTCGAATGCATGCACAGAATTACTATCTTGTAAATCGCTTGTAAATGTTAGAATCTACAGTAAAAAGCTGGAAACGCCAAACTTCCGAACGGCGATGCTGTAAATCAAGTTTCTCGAGAAGTTTGATGACTGCGTCGTTTGATGCAATGTTCTGGTCCTTCATTCTCAGACCTTTTGAAAACAACAGGTTCATTGCCGGGCCGGGTGTCGACTGACAAGTCCGCTAGCAAACAAAGCGGAATCCTGGTGCACTGCTTGGAGACAGAATCATCAAAAAATCATTTGAAATCTACGTTGTTGGTTTGAAGCTCTCTCATGTTAGCTTGAGGCAAAGCAACGACCGCGTCGTCAAACAAATCCTCTGGAAAAGCATTGATCTGGCCCGGGCGAAGCACTATGCTGGGAGGGTTCTGGCGCTGAGATGTCAGAATTCCGAAGACAGTCCAGAGGCAGTTGTTGTAGGTGCCAGAGGCTCCAACGTTCGCCACTCCGACGTTCCGAAATTTCAAGCTTGTCGCAAAGTTGTCGAACCAAGTAGACTTCAGGTCATCGGCTCGTTTCTCCTCCACACTTGCAAAATGACAAAAAAAAAAAAAAAAAAAAAAAAAAAAAAAAAAAAAACTTGAAAAAAAACTTGAAAGACATTTAAAAAAAAAACTAGGCCGGTCCACGGTAGTAAGTATTAATATTTATTATTACTTCTAGTCAACACCGACAGACCGGCAGGGAACGGTACTGAGTATTGCCATTCAAGTAGTGTATACCGGGTGTGCCTGCATAAACTTCACTGGAACTATTATTATTATTACTATTATTATACTAGAAATAATATACTATCATCTATGATTGCCGCGAACTGTGACAATGATAGCTATATATTATACAACAATCTATCCGAGTCAGCAGTACTACAGCTTCAAGTTTAATAAGAAAAGCGCAACAGAGCGCGCCACGTAACTTGACTGACCTGATCATAAGTAAAGGCTCTGCCGACACCGTTACTCTGATACGGCCGGTCCTTAACTATTAATTAAGATTATTAGTTCCAACATTGCCAGTGAAAAAACTACAGGACTGATAGGAAATTTCAAAATTTTCCTAAATCAATCGCCTCATCCGTGCGTTCTTGTTAAAAAATAAATAGATGCAATCGCATTTTTTTTACGCAATCACTCTTTTAATAGAAACTTACCTCTCGTAGGATTGAGAGGGAAGATGAAGTGTGAGAAGGAAAGTTAAAAGACGCTTCTCATGCTCTTTATATACACAGAATTTCACCGTCGTAGCGCTTCTAGTCCGCGATTTCAACTTGTCGAAAAAAGACTGCACGTTTTGGTCAGCAAATTATTAAAACGCGAATTATTAAAACCAAAATCTTAGAAATAATTGGGTCGCGGATGAGCCGACCTCCCTGGATGCTCCACCCGTGGCTGTGATTCGTTTCCTTTCCTCCTCCTCCTCCTCCATCACTCCTCCTCCCCTCCTTTTTTATTCCATCTTTCTTAACTTCTTTCTTCTTTATTTCTCTTTCCTCAACCCTTGTCTTGTCGAGCCCTTCGGCATGCCAGGACTTACCCCAGCTTTGCCTCCTTTCTCTCCTTTATTACTATTATTATTATTATCATTATTATTATGGACACCGTGATAGCCCAGTGGTCAAGTTCTACCATCTGGGCCCTGTCGCCAGTTCGATTCCCGTCGGTGCCACCAGTATTTTCATTGAACATACCGCTCCGTCTGGACCAGTATTTTCATTGAACATACCGGTCCGTCTGGAAGTGTTGGAACTGCCCTTGCGGGGGTGTCATTAGAGCCTATCGTCAATTCTTCGTACTCCCCTCACGGGTGAGACGATGGAGGCGCATGTGCAGATTTGCATCAGCCATTGACAGAGAAGCACTATTAATATTATTAATATTATTATTATTATTATTATTATTATTATTATTATTATTATTATTATTATTATTATTATTATTATTATTATTGGACACCGTGATAGCCCAGTGGTCAAGTTCTACCATCTGGGCCCTGTCGCCAGTTCGATTCCCGTCGGTGCCACCAGTATTTTCATTGAACATACCGGTCTATTTCTGGACCAGTATTTTCATTGAACATACCGGCCCGTCTGGAAGTGTTGGAACTGCCCTTGCGGGGGTGTCATTAGAGCTTATCGTCAATTCTTCGTACTCCCCTCACGGGTGAGACGATGGAGGCGCATGTGCAGAAATGCATCGGCCATTGACAGAGAAGCACTATTATTATTATTATTATTATTACTATTATTAGTGGCACCGCGATAGCCCAGTGGTTAAGGTCTACCAGTAATAATAATAATAATAATAATAATAATAATAATAATAATAATACTATATCTGAGGCGTACTGATGCAGCTAATGGCATATCCTCAACGGACATAAGCCTCCAATACCCTTGTTCGAGGTCCTCCACCCCCCCGTGTCAGTCTCTCGCCTGATGATCGGGGCCACCGATGGAGCTCCTGAGGGCAAGACTGCACTAAGCCGAGGTTAAATAATAATAATAATAATAATAATAATAATAATAATAATAATAATAATAATAATAATAATAATAATAATAATAATAATAATAATAGTGCTTCTCTGTCAATGGCTGATGCATTTCTGCACATGCGCCTCCATCGTCTCACCCGTGAGGGGAGTACGAAGAATTGACGATAGGCTCTAATGACACCCCCGCAAGGGTAGTTCCAACACTTCCAGACGGACCGGTATGTTCAATGAAAATACTGGTCCGGACGGACCGGTATGTTCAATGAAAATACTGGTGGCACCGACGGGAATCGAACTGGCGACAGGGCCCAAATGGTAGAACTTGACCACTGGGCAATAATAATAATAATAATAATAATAATAATAATAATAATAATAATAATAATAATAATAATAATAATAATAATAATAATAATAATAATAATAATAATAATAATAAAAGAGGGGAGAAAGAAAGCGAAGTAAAAAGATTGGAAAAGGAAGGTTTAAAACTGAAAGTTATCGAAAAGGAAGGTAAAAAGAAACCGAGAGAATGAAATGATAAAACTGAAGGTATGAGAAAACAAATTTAAAAGTACAAAGCGAATGTTATTTTTGTTTTTGTTTTTGTTGTTGTTGTGGTTATTGTTCAACAGTTTGTCCAAAGGTCGTCCATGTGTAATTACAGAATCTGATTACCGTGAAATATTACATATGGTCGTCGTTTTCGTTGCTGTTGTTCTTGTTCCTGTTCTTGTTCTTGTTCTTATTCTTATTCTTCCTCTTCCTCTCCTTCTCCTTCTTCACCTTCTTCATCTCCTTCTTCTTCATCATCTTCATCATCTTCATCATCTTCATCATCTTCACCTTCATCAGCATCATCATCTTCATATTCTAATTCTTTCTTCTTTCTTCCTTCCTCCTCCTTCCTCCTTCCTCCTTCTTCCTTCTTCCTTCTTCTTCCTTCATCTTCTCCTTCTTCTTCTTCTTCTTCTTCTTCTTTTTCTTTTTCAGCTTTTTCGTCTTCTTGGTTCTTCTTGTTCTTCTGATTGTCGTTTTTGTAGTTGTTGTTGTCGTTGTCGTTGTTGCCACTTTCATCGTCGTCATAGTTGTTGTTGTTGTTGTCGTTGTTGTTGTTGTCGTCGTCGTTGTTGTCGTCGTCGTCGTTGTTGTTGTTGTTGTTGTTGTTGTGGTTGTCGTTGTGGTTGTTGTGGTTGTTGGTGTGGTTGTTGGTGTGGTTGTTGGTGTGGTTGTTGTTGTGATTATTACAACAACAACAACAACAACAACAACAACAACAACAACAACAACAACTACTTACTACTACTACTAATATTATTATTATTATTATTATTATTATTATTATTATCGGGCCTGTCGCCAGTTCGATTCCCGTCGGTGCCACCAGTATTTTCATTGAACATATCGGTCTATTTCTGGACCAGTATTTTCATTGAACATACCGGCCCGTCTGGAAGTGTTGGAACTGCCCTTGCGGGGGTGTCATTAGAGCTTATCGTCAATTCTTCGTACTCCCCTCACGGGTGAGACGATGGAGGCGCATGTGCAGAAATGCATCAGCCATTGACAGAGAAGCACTATTATTATTATTATTATTATTATTATTATTATTATTATTATTATGGACACCGTGATAGCCCAGTGGTCAAGTTCTACCATCTGGGCCCTGTCGCCAGTTCGATTCCCGTCGGTGCCACCAGTATTTTCATTGAACATACCGATCCGTCTGGACCAGTATTTTCATTGATCATACCGGCCCGTCTGGAAGTGTTGGAACTGCCCTTGCGGGGGTGTCATTAGAGCTTATCGTCAATTCTTCGTACTCCCCTCACGGGTGAGACGATGGAGGCGCATGTGCAGAAATGCATCAGCCATTGACAGAGAAGCACTATTATTATTATTATTATTATTATTATTATTATTATTATTATTATTATTATTGTACATAGGCCATCGGTCCTTTCCATGGGCTGATTGGTATAAAGCTCCTAGAGTAATGTTCTATGCCGTCACTTCCTTTATTCCACCGATTGGTGTGGAGACTTTCCTTATGGAATGGAGGACTGGATGCACATGGCCTTTTGGCTCAGCAATTGGCAGGAGATACACTATTATTATTATTATTATTATTATTATTATTATTATTATTATTATTATTATTATTATTATTATTATTATTATTATTATTAATGGACACCGTGATAGCCCAGTGGTCAAGTTCTACCATCTGGGCCCTGTCGCCAGTTCGATTCCCGTCGGTGCCACCAGTATTTTCATTGAACATACCGGTCTATTTCTGGACCAGTATTTTCATGTAACATACCGGCCCGTCTGGAAGTGTTGGAACTGCCCTTGCGGGGGTGTCATTAGAGCTTATCGTCAATTCTTCGTACTCCCCTCACGGGTGAGACGATGGAGGCGCATGTGCAGAAATGCATCAGCCATTGACAGAGAAGCACTATTATTATTATTATTATTATTATTATTATTATTATTATTATTATTATTATTATTATTATTATTATTATTATTATTATTATTATTATTATTATTATTATTATTATTATTATGGAGGGGTGCACAGTATGGCACCCCCACGGGAAGAGAAGGTGGTTGGGCCTCTTCCCACTGGTTTCGATGCTATGTCGTTGTGTTGGCTCCGAGGCTATGTTGTTGTGTTGGTTCCGAGGCTATGTTGTTGTGTTGGTTCCGAGACTCTGTTGTTGTGTGGGTTCCGAGGCTATGTCGATGTGGGTTCCGAGGCTATGTTGTTGCGTTTGTTCCGAGGCCATGTCGTTGTGTTGTTTTTTATAAGACATACACCACGTGGGATCAAAGGGGTATTTACATTCCGAGATCTAGGGGTGGTGACGGGTTTCGAGGCGTCCCAGACACTTACCACAAAACGTCCTCATGCGCTGGCAGACCGCATGAAATGTCTGCTACCCCTGTGAGTACCTCCATGCGGGACCTACCCAGTCTCGTGGAGCTCTCACGCGGGGAAGATCAATCATTTGTAGTTGATTTCCTGCAAGGTACCCGACACTGTGCGGGTAGTAGGGACTTCCTTTTGGGGCCTTCTATGCAGGATGGTTAGAGTCACTCTTCCCTCTCCAACATACTCACTGTAGTCCCTGTTGGGTCGAGGGATGGAGGCGCATGGCCCTCGGGCTCAGCCATGACAGATCAATATATATATTATTATTATTATTATTATTATTATTATTATTATTATTATTATTATTATTATTATTATTATTATTATTATTATTGTGGACACCGTGATAGCCCAGTGGTCAAGTTCTACCATCTGGGCCCTGTCGCCAGTTCGATTCCCGTCGGTGCCACCAGTATTTTCATTGAACATACCGGTCTATTTCTGGACTAGTATTTTCATTGAACATACCGGTCCGTCTGGAAGTGTTGAAACTGCCCTTGCGGGGGCGTCATTAGAGCTTATCGTCAATTCTTCATACTCCCCTCACGGGTGAGACGATGGAGGCGCATGTGCAGAAATGCATCAGCCATTGACAGAGAAGCACTATTATTATTACTATTATTATTATTATGGACACAGTGATAGCACAGTGGTCAAGTTCTATCATCTGGGCCATGTGGCCAGTTCGATTCCCGTCGGTGCCACCAGTATTTTCATTGAACATACCGGTCCGTCTGGAAGTGTTGGAACTGCACGTGCGGGGGTATCATTAAAGCCTATCGTCAATTCTTCGTACTCCCCTCACGGGTGAGACGATGGAGGCGCATGTGCAGATTTGCATCAGCCATTGACAGAGAAGCAATATTATTATTATTATTATGAAGGGGTGCACAGTATGGCACCCCACGAGAAGAGGAGGTGGTTGGGCCTCTTCCCACTTGTTCCGAGGCCATTTCGTTGTGATGTTCTTATAAGACATACACCACGTGTGGTCAAAGGGGTATATACATTCCGAGATCTAGGGGTGGTGACGGGTTTCGATGCGTCACAGACACTTACAGCCAAACGTCCTCATGCGCTGGCAGACCGCATGAAATGTCTGCTACCCCTGTGAGTACCTCCATGCGGGACCTACCCAGTCTCATGGAGCTCTCACGCGGGGAAGATCAATCATTTGTAGTTGATTTCCTGCAAATTACCTGACACTGTGCGGGTAGTAGGGACTTCCTTTTGGTGCTTTCAATGCAGGATGGTTAGTGTCACTCTTCCCTCCCCAACATACTCACTGTGGTCCCTGTTGGGTCGAGGGATGGAGGCGCATAGCCCTCGGGCTCAGCCATGACAGATCAATATATACTATTATTATTATTTTTATTATTATCAACATTATTATAATGATTACTCTTATTATTATCATTATTATTATTATTAGGAGAAACAAAAGAAACAGAGGAAAAGAGACAGAAGAGAGTAGAAATAATAGTTCGAGACTACTCATTTTCCTCCTCCGTCTTGTCATTAGAACCCCCAATCTGTTTCGAGGCAGAACAGTCGTTGTCCTTGCTGTCCTGGCTGTCTTTGTTGTCTTAGTCGTTTATTGTCGTCTTCGTTTTCGTTGTTGTTGTTGTTGCTGCTGCTGCTACTGCTGCTTTTGTCGATACCATCACTGTCATTGACGATGTGCTGACTGGCTTTGCCGTCGTGTGGAAAAGTAGATGGAGAAGAGGGGCTGGGCTGTTGTTGTTGCTGTCGATGCGGTTGTTGTCATTATGCTTACTGTCTTTGCCGCCGTCGTGGGGAAGAGTAGTCGAAGAGGAAGGGAGAGGAGGAGAAGGTCGTTGCCGTCGTTGTCCTTGTCGGTTTCGTCGTCGTTTGTGTTGCTGCTGCAGAATGTCGGGATAGATATGCAGGTACTTGCAGCTTGTACGACTTCACTTGCCCTTGGTATCGTCTCTCCGGTTCCGATATCATGGTGAGGAAATGATCTAAACCCCTCAACCTTAGTTTCTCTAGCACCGTCCCTGTCTACATGCAACCCTTTTCTCGCATCCAAACGCTCGAGTTCACTCGCGTCTTTCCTTTTTTTCTCGCTGCTAACAAGTGTCCTCAACGCTGAGACCGCTTCCAAGCCTGAGCAAGGAATAGAGGCAGGTTTTTGTTCATCAGGCGTTGCCTGAGGCTATACTTTAGGTTCAGTCTGAAATTCTTTCTTTTTCTCTTGGAGATCTTCTCCACCTCTTGACCGATAAAATTCGTGGTCTGGGTTTCGAACCTGGTACTGCTGCCAGGTTAACGTGCCATATTGAGAAACAAAAAGCTGAGAACCTACCCCTTCTCGAGACCCCCTGTGAACCTGCTTCTTACATTCATATTGTCTGCCCGGCCCGTTATATATATATATATGTATACAAAGACGAAAGAAGCCTCAATGACAGAAAAAGGCAGAAAATAAACTCTGAGACTGAAGAAGAAGAAGAAGAAGAAGAAGAAGAAGAAGAAGAGAGGAGACTGCAAGGAGGCGAGGAGAGGAGAGAAGGAGAGGAGAGGAAAGGCACTCCACTGAGAACTGTATCAGCAATTTTGCTGTTTCCGAGCGCAGCCGAAATTAGGAGGAGCGAGAACTGGAGGTGGTGAAAGTGGAGCGTGTGTTTTGGAGCGGGACTGGGGAAACTTTCCAAACCACACTCGGACTTACCACACATTTGTTTCCTTATTTAATAGCGTTTTTTAACGTTTCAAACGTAATCACGTTAACAAGACACGCAACAACAAAAAAAAAAAAAAAAAAAAAAAAAAAAAAAAAAAAAAAAAAAAAAAAAAAAAAAAAAAAAACTATGAAACTACTTCTGCCTAACGTACAACACACAAAGGCTGCACCACAAAAAGGCCACTATATGCTAACTATAAAAGAAGCTAAGAGGAATCGTTTTCCTATTGAGCTTGAGATCGAGAAGAAAGACAAGTCCTGGGGGCGATAGACAAAGAATCCAAGCATGTTTGATTTCTGAGAAGGCAAGCATGTTTGACTTCTGGGAAGGCGTGTGCGATGCATCTGCAGGACGTGGAACAGCTGGCTATTCTACAAACACAACAGACCAGCACACAAACCTATGCCTCAGCCCGTTTGAAACAAGACAGGCAACATGCAGCGGAGGAGAGAAACAAGACAAGCAACATGCACATACAGGCGAGGAGACAACAACGTAAGCAACGTACAGGCGAGGAGAACTGTCGAGACAAGATACTGAAAGCGAGCAGAAGTCGAAAGAAGACCAGCAAAACAAATGGAAAGAAGACCAGCAACATCAATGCGAGGAGCGAACAAGGCCGACTACCTTCCTGGATGGCGCTTTCGTCCACGCACTCCTCCATATGTGACTCTTCCCAGTGCTGCATGCACAACAGACGCACAAGGTGTGCCGTGCGCGCAGGGGCTGTGCAAGCAGTGGGCGATGTGCGGTCACCTTAGTCTGGCATTCCACCGAGCAGTACCTGCAACGCGCAGCATCAACATAAACAGAAACAGAAACAGAAACAGAAACTAACATAACATATAAAACGTACTACAATACAATACAATACAATACAGTACAATAAAATACATACCAAAACTTCTTGCATGCCCCGCAGCGCAAGTTGCAGGCCTTTTTGCAGACGTGGCAGTCCCTCACCGAGAATACAAAGAGGACAAGAGGGAACAAAGCAATCAAGTGTTTTATCATATGCTTGGCTGTGCGAAGGTCTCTGGATAAATAAGTGCTGTTATTATTATTATTATTATTATTATTATTATTATTATTATTATTACTATTATCCCTGAAAGGTGTTGGAGTAGGGGGTGGGGGGTTTGAGGGCATGGCACAAGACCTCAATTTTCTGGTCTGAGTGCCACCCGCGACCAAAACGGGTACGTACAATGGCCGGGCTGGGGGCCCGCCCAGACCCCCCCCCCTGCCTCGTCGACAGGGTACGTTGAAATGCCGGAGGCACCGGCAAGTGCTGCTAAAAATCAAGGAACTTTGGCATTCAGGACACTCCCCTAACGCAAATATTTGCGTGAATGCCAAAGAAACTATACCAGCAGATCGAGTCTGGGGCTGGCCAACCTGCCAATATGAGCTTCGAACTCCTCCTGGTTCACACAAACCTGATTTATTCAGACAGCGGTGCGAAAAAAAACAAGGAATTTTGGCATTCAGGACACTCCCCTAACGCAAATAATTTCAAAAAAATTATATCAGCATCAAGGTCGAGTCTGGGGCAAACCACCCTGCAAATATGAGCTCCCAACTCCTCCTCGTTCCCATAAACCATAATTTATTCGGACAGGGGTGCGGAAATGTGGGGGGGGGGGGTACACAATTTCCATTTTCCCCCCCAGGCACCGTTTGCGCACATCAGAGAGAGTTAGCGGCTGATATTTGGTGTATCTGACACTTCTTGATGAGCTCTCTTCGAAAATATAAAAATATTGCGCCGGGTGGCATACAAACCGGAAAATTGAGGTTTTTGCGCCACCAGGCGCCGTTTGCGCACACCAGAGGGAGTTTGAGGCTGATGTTTGGTGTACCCGACACCTTCCGTGCGCTCTCTTCGGAGATAAAAAAGTTTTGGTGGCGGGTGGCACAAAAACCAAATAGTTTAGGTTTTTGTGTCACCAGAGCTTACACTTGCGTTCTGTGCTGGTACCTCCGGCAATTGAACGTACCCTGTCGACGGGGAAGCGGGGGTCCGGGGGGGGCCTGCCCCCCCGGGACCAAGGGGGGGGGAGGGGGAGGGGGGGGGGGGGGGGGGGTGCGCGAAGCGCACCGCAAACCAGCCTTTCAGGTGTTGGCGCAGCCCCTTCTTCTTCTTCTTCTTATTATTATTATTATTATTATTATTATTATTATTATTATTATTATTATGGACACCGTGATAGCCCAGTGGTCAAGTTCTACCATCTGGGCCCTGTCGCCAGTTCGATTCCCGTCGGTGCCACCAGTATTTTCATTGAACATACCGGTCTATTTCTGGACCAGTATTTTCATTGAACATACCGGCCCGTCTGGAAGTGTTGGAACTGCCCTTGCGGGGGTGTCATTAGAGCTTATCGTCAATTCTTCGTACTCCCCTCACGGGTGAGACGATGGAGGCGCATGTGCAGAAATGCATCAGCCATTGACAGAGAAGCACTATTATTATTATTATTATTATTATTATTATTATTATTATTATTATTATTCGGACACCGTGATAGCCCAGTGGTCAAAGTTCTACCATCTGGGCCCTGTCGCCAGTTCGATTCCCGTCGGTGCCACCAGTATTTTCATTGAACATACCGGTCCGTCTGGAAGTGTTGGAACTGCCCGTGCGGGGGTGTCATTAGAGCCTATCGTCAATTCTTCGTACTCCCCTCACGGGTGAGACGATGGAGGCGCATGTGCAGATTTGCATCAGCCATTGACAGAGAAGCACTATTATTATTATTATTATTATTATTATTATTATTATTATTATTATTATTATTATTATTATTATTATTATTGTTGTTGTTGTTGCTGTTGTTGTTGTTGTTGTTGTTGTTTTCGTGTGCTGCCATTGTTGTCATATTCCACAGTAAGGCGTGTTATTGTTTCTGTTGTTCGCTGCGAGAAAAGACGAAACATAGCAAACTCCCAACACAAGGACTAGGGGGACAGGGGTACTTGCGCTTGCTCTTGGAGCTTCCTTGCTTATTTCCACTTTCCACTTTGAGTCGTGGTTGGTTGTCTTGCTTCTTGACCGGCGCCGGACTCGCCTCACTGTACAACACAGCAGGCAGGAGCATCAAGCACCTTGCAAAAAACAAGGGCACCAACCTGAAATAATTGCCCAGGTCCTGAGTATTCACACGGTTTCTAAACACAAAAAACGGCAAGATGGATAGCAAATTACTTGTAAATGGAACAGACCTGCCCTCAGGCTCTGGTTCAAACTTGGCATCTACAGCAAACAGAATCAGCTTAATGTCTGGAAGATTGTACATATGAAAGACAGATTGTATGAATATGTTTGTATGGTTGTATATACGTATTTATGCAATTGCATCACAAATTTATGATATGTTTGTTATGTTATGTCGTGCAATACTACGTTTATTTATGTTATCAGGCCCTAGAAATTACCGTGTGTGGCCCAAAGCTTGGGGAGATCCTAAGATTATCAAACAAACGATTGAAGCAATGTAGTGCATGGACACTTAAATCACGCGAAACACTTCATATGAAACCCACTTTGATATCCTCAAAATCTGAGTGCTATGTTCATACTTATTTGCTGTTCTTTTTGTTATTAATATTATTATTATTATTATTATTATTATTATTATTATTATTATTATTATTATTATTATTATTATTATTATTATTTTGGACACCGTGATAGCCCAGTGGTCAAGTTCTACCATCTGGGCCCTGTCGCCAGTTCGATTCCCGTCGGTGCCACCAGTATTTTCATTGAACATACCGATCCGTCTGGACCAGTATTTTCATTGAACATACCGGCCCGTCTGGAAGTGTTGGAACTGCCCTTGCGGGGGTGTCATTAGAGCTTATCGTCAATTCTTCGTACTCCCCTGGTGAGACGATGGAGGCGCATGTGCAGAAATGCATCAGCCATTGACAGAGAAGCACTATTATTATTATTATTATTATTATTATTATCAATGGACACCGTGATAGCCCAGTGGTCAAGTTCTACCATCTGGGCCCTGTCGCCAGTTCGATTCCCGTCGGTGCCACCCGTATTTTCATTGAACATACCGGTCCGTCTGGAAGTGTTGGAACTGCCCGTGCGGGGGTTTCATTAGAACCTATCGTCAATGCTTCGTACTCCCCTCACGGGTGAGACGATGGAGGCGCATGTGCAGATTTGCATCAGCCATTGACAGAGAAGCACTATTATTATTATTATTATTATTATTATTTATTATTATTATTATTATTATTATTATTATTATTATTATTATTATTATTATTATTACTATTATTATTATTATTGTTGTTGTTGTTGTTGTTGTTATTGTTGTTGTTGTTGTTGTTGTTCTTGTTGTTCTTGTTGCTCCCCTTGTATTATTCATATTTGGTTAAACTTAAACATCGGAGACCAGCGAGAACATCAGCAACATGAACACGACAAAAAATTACAATCCCACAACAAACACAACAGAAGCTGTCATCTCTCTCTCTCTCTCTGCCCCCCCGCCCCTCCTTTTTTTCTTCTTCTACTCTCACACGTACTCGTTGTTTTTGCTGGTTTCTCTCTCTCTCTCTCTCTCTGTCTCTCTCTCTGTCTCTCTCTCTCTCTCTCTACCTATGTATGTATGTATGTATGTATATATATATGTATGTATGTATGTATGTATGCATGTATGTATGTATGTGTGTGTATGTATGTATGTATATATGCATGTATGCATGTATGTGTGTATGTATGTATGTATGTATGTGTGTGTATGTGTATGTATGTATGTATGTATGTGTATGTTTATGTATGTATGTATGTACGTGTGTATGTGTATGCATGTATGTATGTATGTATGTATGTATGTATGTCTGCATGCATGCATGTCTGTATGCATGCATGCATGTAGGTATGTAGGTATGTATGTACGTATGATGTATGCATGAATGTATATATGAGATATGTATTATGTATGTATGTATGTATGTACATATGTATGTATGTATGTATGGACATGTGTGTTGTGTGTTTGTGTTCTTAGGCCATGTATGTTCATAACCTCTCTCTCTCTCTATATATATATATCCATCTATCTATCTATCCATCTATCTCGTGGTGGGGTGCCTTATGTGTGCCTAGCCATACGCCTATGAGTCACATGCAGAAATAGCGACGGGAAGCACAATCCTGTTCCCTCAGGGTGCCCTTTCTCGCTTGTTGAGCCCGAAATAAAACCCACAGTGCTCTGTCGGTTTATACTAGACTGTCGAACAGTCTCTTGAGCCCGGAATAAAACCCACAGTGCTCTGTCGGTTTATACTAGACTGTCGAACAGTCTCGAAACTCCATCTGCTTACTGGGCCCTCTGTAATGGAGGTGGGAGCTCGTTCTGCAAGGGGCGCTTATGGAACGAGCCCTGGCCCCGCCTGGTACTAGGGAGATTTGGTATCGCCTGTATCAGTCCCTTCCGTGCAAACATCACGGCTTAGCTGGGCATCGGGTCAATACTTTACAGACTTCCTTGGTTGACGAAATCAGAAGCTCCTTTTTTCTGTCATTAGTCGATATCTCATCTATCTTTCTATCTATCTATCTATCTATCTATCTATCTATATCTCTCTCTCCCCACCTCTCTCTCTAGCTAGCTAGAGAGAGAGAGAGAGAAAGAGAGAGATAGAGAGAGAGAGAGATAGAGATAGAGAGAGAGGGAGGGAGGGAGGGAGCGAGAGAGAGAGAGAGCTCTTTCTTTCTTTCTTTCTTTCTTTCTCTTTCTCCTTTTTATTTACTCAAAGTTAGACAGAATATTTATGTATATAATATCCGTGTAACTTTACAACTTACGCGTAAAGGGTAAAGATAGATTAATCATATTTTCATACATATTCTTTCACCACACACAAGGGTTATGGAAGGTGGGGAGATGCATCAGCACGACCGACTGCTTAAAAACGACACCCCTGACTTCCTTCTTTCGAATGGTTACTC
Organism: Paulinella micropora; assembly: GCA_019918135.1. NCBI lineage: Eukaryota > Cercozoa > Imbricatea > Euglyphida > Paulinellidae > Paulinella > Paulinella micropora. Next base: position 4,312 of record WBZZ01007037.1, on the reverse strand, counting down.
ACAGATACCGTTTGGAATAAGCACCCATACGCACCCCTTATACTGGTTCAAGGGAGTAATTACCTTACCGGTGTTACACATTCTACCCTGTATTCATCATATATTCACTACTTCGATATAAAGCTCTCTCTCTCTCTTTCTCTGTCTCTCTCTCTCTCTTTCTTTCTCTTCCTCTTTCTCTCTCTCTCTCTCTTTCTTTCTTTCTTTCTTTCTCTTCCTCTTTCTCTCTCTCTCTCTCTTTCTTTCTTTCTCTTCCTCTCTCTCTCTCTCTCTCTCCCTCTCCTCTCTCTCTCACACACACACACTCGCGCTCTCTCTCACTCTCTTTCTCTTCCTCTTTCTCTCGCTCTCTCTCTCTTTCTCTTCCTCTTTCTCTCGATCTCTCTCTCTCTCTCTCTCTCTCTCTCGATCTCTCTCTCTCTCTCTCTCTCTCTCTCTCTCTCTCTCTCGCGCGCGCGCGCGCGTGTCTCTCTCTCTCTCTCTCTCTCTCTCGCGCGCGCGCGCGTGTGTGTGTGTGTGCGCGCTCTCTCGCTATTCTTCTCGCCTCCTATCTTCCTCTTTCTCTTATTTCTCTCCATCTCTCACACTCACTTCTCCCTCTGTCAATCTCTCCTCCTTCATGCTGAAAAGGCTGCCTGTCTATGAGTATTCAGTGTCTGCTGAAACCAAAAGACTATGATTGACAACAACCAACTAACAATGACACAAGGAAATCGACATATTTGACCTTTGTGTTGGCGCGATTGCGTGCCATCACCAAATGCTACTGCAGCTGCAGCGATTGAAGGGGAGGCAGTCGGTGTGAACGCTTCAAAACGATGATGCAAGAGCACCAAAGTCGCGCCTATCGAAACAGGGATATCCTTGTTATCAGAAGGGAGAAGAAACTCTCATGCAGGTCAATCCTGTATCAGTGTCTTTTGAGGTCTACTATTTAGACAGCTTAGTGGAGACGGGAATTTTCACAGGGGGGGCAGGATGTTTTACCTATATTCACAGGAGGGGCAGCAAGTTTGAAAATTTGGGGGGTGAGCCTAAGCTCACAAAATAGGGTCCAAAAATACAAGCCACTGCCCGTGAAGTTCAGTGGTTTCCCTCAGAAAAGCCATTGCCCGTGAAGTTCAGGCGGGTTTGGACTTAAAAAAAATTACTGCAGGAACTTTTTATTTCTTTTATTTTTTGCCTCCAAAAAAGGTTATCTCTAACTTTTGGGGGGTTGTTTCTTCTGCCTCAAAGTTTTTTTTGCATTGTAGTTCACACCTGGCGCTATTTTCTTTCCACCACACACTTTTCTATTTTCTTTCCCATACCAAAAATCACTTACGCACTGTCTGTGTGTGTGTGTGTGTGTGTGTGTGTCACTGTGTGTCTGCCTGTCTGTCTGTCTGTCTGTGCTGTCTGTCTGTCTGTCCGTCTTTCTGTCTCTCTGTCTCAGACTAGTACTGTTTGTCCGTCTGTCTGTCTGTCTGTCTGTCTCAGACTGTCTGTCTGTCTGTCTGTCTGTCTGTGCTGTCTGTCTGTCTGTCTAACTGTCTGTCTGTCTGTCTGCCTGTCTGCCTGTCTGTCTATGTGTGTGTGTGTGTGTTTGTGTGTGTGTTTGTCTGTCTGTGTGTGTGTGTCTGTCTGTCCGTCTGTCTCTCTGTCTGCCTGTCTGTCAATGTGTGTGTGTGTGTGTGTGTGTGTCTATGTATGTATGTATGTATGTATGTATGTATGTATGTATGTATTTATGTACATATGTATGTATGTATTTATGTATGTATGTATGTATGTATGTATGTATGTATGTACGTATGTATGTATGGATATATGTATGTATTTATGCATGAATGCATGCATTCATTCATGCATGCATGTATGCATGTATGTATGTATGTATGTATGTATGTATGTATGTATGTATATATGTATATATGTATGCATGCATGCATGCCATGATGTATGTATGTATGTATGTATGTATGTATGCATGTATTCTGTATGTATGTTTGTATGTATGTATGTATGTATGTATGTATGTATGTATGTGTGTGTGTGTGTATGTTTGTATGTGTATGTGTGTATGTATGTATGTATGTATGTATGTATGTACGTATGTACGTATGTATGTATATATATGTATGTGTGTATGTATGCATGTATGTATGCATGTATGTATGTATGTAGGTATGTAGGTATGTAGGTATGTAGGTATGTAGGTATGTAGGTATGTAGGTATGTAGGTATGTATGTATGTATGTACGTATGTATGTATGTATGTATGCATGCATGCATGTATGTATGTATGTATGTATGTATGTATGTGTGTGTGTATGTATGTATGTATGTATGTATGTATGCATGTATATGTATGTATGTATGTATGTATGTATGTATGTATGTATGTGTATGTATGTGTATGTGTATGCATGTATGTATGTATGTATGTATGCATGTATGCATGTATGTACGTATGTATGTACGTATGTATGTATGTATGTATCTATGTATGTATTCATGCATGCATGCATGTATGTATGCATGTATGCATGTATGCATGTATGTATGTATGTATGTATGTATGTCTTGTGTGTGTGTATGTATGTACATATGTATGCATGTATGTATGTATGTATGCATGCATGCATGCATGCATGTATGTATGTATGTATGTATGTATGTATGTATCTATGTATGTATATTATATGTATGTATGTATGTATGTATGTATGTATGTATGCATGCATGCATGCATGCATGCATGTATGTATGTATGTATGTATGTATGTATGTATGTTTTTATGTGTATGTATGTATGTGTATGTGTGCGTGTGTGTCTATGTATGTATGTGTATGTATGTGTATGTATGTGTATGTATGTGTATGTATGTGTATGTATGTGTATGTATGTGTATGTATGTATGTATGTATGCATGTATGTGTATGTATATATATGTATGTACGTATGTATGTATGTATGTATGTATGTATGTATGTATGTATGTATCTATCTATGTATGTATGTATGTATGTATGTATGTATGCATGTAGGTATGTAGGTATGTAGGTATGTAGGTATGTAGGTATGTAGGTATGTATATATGTATGTACTAGTATGTAGGTGATGTATGCCACGGTATGTATGTATCTATGTATGTATGCCATGGTATGTATGTATGCATGCATGCATGCATGTATGCATGTATGCATGCATGCATGCATGCATGTGTATGTATGTATGTCACGTATTACAGTAATAAATTCGACATTGATGTCATTATTACCGTATGATTATTAAATTATTCAATATTAATCAAGATTATGCAAAAAAAAAATGGAGTCGATATCAATCAGCCAATACAAATCCATGCAATATTCCTGCAAGTAATCAACCGTCTTATGATGTCACGTTAATCCGACCAATATTAATCAATATTAATCAATCACCGAGCACTTAATCAATATGAACTTGAGTTCAACTCAAGTTGAATCAATATTAATCAACTTGATATTACTGAATCAACATAACTTGATCAAGTTGATAATAAAACGGCCCGGAACTTATCATAATGAAGTAACGGAACTAAAAATAGATGTAAAAACTTGACTCGAAGAAAATTAACAGAGTATCATAGTAATAATTCGATCCGGTACGGTATTCGGGTGACATGATTCTGGATGATAATATGATCTTATTCAATATTATTCAATTAGAATTATATTATTAATAATCAATACTATTCAAAACTACTACTGATTATTCAATTCTAGTAGTGTTATTCAATATTATTCAATAATGATATTATTCAATATTATGCAATATTATTCAATCAGTATTATTCAATATTATTTAACGTTATTATAGAATCATGATTATTTGACGTTATCCAAGTTGAATTATTAACTTGAACCTAATCAAGTTACTGAATATCATTAATGTTGATCAACATTACTTATAACGGTAGGCTGATGATGAGAGAGAGAGAGCCTGAGAGAGAGAGAGAGAAGAGAGGGAGAGAGAGAGAGAGAGAGAGAAGAAGAGAGCGGCCTGAGAAAGCTGAGCGAGAGTGTGTGAAGAGAGAGAGAGAGAGGGAGAGAGAAGAGAGAGAGAGAGCCTCGGAGTGAGTGAGAGAGAGACAGAGAGAGACAGAGAGAGAGAGAGACAGAGACTCTGAGAGAAGAGAGAGAGACAGAGACTCTGAGAGAGAGAGAGAGAGATGGATAAGGGGGAGAGTGGCCAGAGGGAGAGACGGACAGAGGGAGGAAGGGGAAAGAAATATACATGCATACATGCATGCATACATACATACATACATGCATACATGCATGCATA
>WBZZ01007036.1:25000-48957 GCA_019918135.1 Paulinella micropora | reverse complement strand
AATGGGGCGAGGATTATTAAAACCAAAATGGGGAGGAGACATATTCTTTTCACAGACATCAGGAGATTATCAGTATTTCTTATTTACTCTAAATACTGCTACAAGTGGAACCGCGAACCAACGATGTTATGTATTTACGAATGTAGCGTCTGATGTAAAAGGGGCGGGACTTTATATTTCAAAACTTTTGGATAATAAAAGTGCTTCGTCTGGCATTGTCCGTTTTAACAATGCTGGCGGTATGCGGTTTTATGGAGCCTTAGACATGAACTCAAACAACATAACAAATGGCGGGACAATAACGGGAACGACAATTACTTCAACCGCGGGTATATCAACGACGACACTAACCGCAAGCGGATTATTAACAGCGACAGGAGGCTCTAGCATAGTCATACAAGGAAATACGAATGGAGGCAATACAAGAGGAATATTTTGTGGGACACTGGCAATACAAATTATGGTATTTATATGGCATCAAATGGGGGAGGTGCAAATACCAGAAGTCTAGCAGGAGGGTCTGCGGTTGCTGGCAACGATTTCACTTCTTTCGCCGTTAGATTTAGAGTGAGCAATGTTTCCACTGATGGTTTTATATGGGAGAATTCGTCAGAACAATTGTTAATGTCATTAAATGGGGCAAACGGGACATTATGGACGAAATGATTAATAACGGCTAGTGCGGGGATTACATACTCTGGTGTGCTAACAACCACAACTAATAATGGAGCGAAAATAGCAATTCAAGGACAAACAGACGGGACGAATGCGAGAGGAATATTTGTATGGGATACCAGTGATTCAAACTGGGGGATTTATATGTCTCAGTCTGGAGCAAATAAATCATTAAGCGGAGGAACAGCACCAGCAGGAGGAGTAGGCGGAGGATTAACTTCTTATGCTATTAGATTTAGAGTGAATAATTCTTCAACGAGTGGGTTCATATGGGAGAATAGTTCAAATACTGCTTTAATGTCTTTGAAAGCAAGTGATGGACAATTATGGGTATTGTCTAATCCAATTCAATATTCACATAGGAGAAAAAAAGAAGATATAAAGGAATGTTTAGGCTTAGATTTTATTAATAAGTTAAATCCAGTCTGCTATCGTATGATTGATGACAAAAAGAAATGTAGGACTGGCTTAATAGCACAGGAATTAGAAGAAATACTAACAGAAATGGATATGTTAGATTTTGGCGGTTTTATAAAAGAAACAATTATGGTTCCGTGTCCAAAGCAAAGAGCGGAATACGAATTGAAAGGTGTGAGTGTTAATCCAGAAGATGTTAAATGTATTGATAGTGGTGATGTCGGTTATGGCATAGGTTATTCCGAGTTTATAGCCCCGTTAATTAAGGCCGTTCAACAATTATCAGAAAAGGTAGGTAATCTATCGCAAGCGATAGATTTATTAGAAAAACAAAATAATAATCTCATGAATATACTACAAGAAATCAGAGTGTCCGTTATTGATAATGTCAAACAATAATACGCGACTTCATATATCGCCACATATTATTGATGTGTCGGATGGCGATTTAACACCAGAATTAAAGTCTCGTGTTCTTGAAGTAGAACTAAAGAATGAAGAAAAAAAGATAGAGCATGAGTTAGAAGATAACTGGTTGTGCTGTTGCATAAAAAACAGACCGACAGACAGCCGACTTATTAAATACTTATTTCAAATGATGATTATAATAGCAATCATCACGATTTGCTTAATAAAACTCGCTAAAAATAACATGCCTTGTGAGCAGGCTAATGTATATGTAGGTATCCTTACACTCTTAATCGGCATCGTGCTTCCTTCTCCTTCTTCAAGTAAGAAGTGAGCATTCGTACAAATGAATTTTATACCACGAAGCGTCATTTGAGCACATTAAAGGTAGTGCTTCATCAAAACTAATACACCAGTCTGACATCGGTTTGTAAATACATTTGAATTTTGAGTTAATCCCGCTCTGGATACAATAAACACATCCATCCTTTTTTGTTTGATTTACTCTGCTATAAAAGTCGCAGGCAGTCCGCGACATAGCGGAGCACGCAAATAGCAATATTAACAACATTATATATTATCTTTCTCTTTAATTATATTATTATAAATTGCTTCTCGTTGCTTATCTGATAGCGGTAAGCGGTAAAGGATATTTTCAGGTTTTCTAAAAATGTTGGGGTTTCTATTCACTAAGTTCTGAGTGATGCGGATTTGGTCAATTTCCTTCCCTAGCTGTTCCAACTCTTCAAGTTGTTGCTCGTCTTTGCTTTTTTCTTTTTTATTTTCCATCCTATCTTATATTATAAGATATATAATAGCGGATATAAAAAATGCCACACGAAAAACCATTTTTTACGTATTATAACGAAATTAGACGCGAACATAAGTATTTGTTGGATGAAGCAGACCAATTTTGGATTGATGACGTTAATGAAGGTATCAATAATCAAGCCCGCGAAAGGCTTAGAGCGGATAGATTGTTGGATGCTTCAACGAGAAGGGGGAATACTATGGAGGATTTAAAAGATAAGATTAGTGCGTTGGACAATAAGCAAAGTATTTATGCGAACATGAATTACGATGAACTGAAAGCACACCTTCAAGATGACGGCATTGATATGAAAGAATTTGAAAGAAAACACGGAACTGCCCCCATGAACGAACAAATGATTGAAATGCGAAAATTAGCAATGGCTACCGATAAATATGATATAGCGCACATAGAAGATAATATCCAGCAAATGAAGCGTGATATAGCGCAATTGGTAAAACAAGAATATAAAGAAGAAGACTTAAAACGATTAACTGATAAGGGTTTAACGTATATGAAAACCAAAGGCAAAGCAGACAAAACTCGCGTAATACGAAGAGAGGATAGAGCACAAGCGGAGCAGGATTATAAGGAATGGAAAGAAAACCGAGAAGAGTGGGAGAGAAAACACCCAGATGATGCTTCAATAGAAGCACAGATAGGCGACGAACACAAGATGCTTGTGCCACGAATAGGTGATGACCCCCGAAGTGTAGAAAGATTTGTTAATGCTATTATTAGAAGCATTCAAGAGATAATTATGAGTCCCAGACTTAACAGATTACTTAACCTTGCTACAGGTGTTGGGCGATATGGTGTGAGAAAGCTAGCGTGGGGGCAGGTATTGAGATTAATTGCCAACAATCCACAACTACGTGCGATGAATGTTGGATTACTTGGAAGAAGAAGATCAGATGCTTTAAATACCCTTTTGCTAGCACTAGCAGGAAATGAAGAGCCAGAGAGATTGGGTTTGCCTTCGCCTGATCCTCGTTTAATTGCGACGGGACAGCAAAGAATAGGTGATTATGTGTTGAAGGATATGCTGACAAGATTAGGCTTACAAATATCAACAATGATGGCATGGCAAACATTTAAAACAGGCGTTGAAACTACTGCCAACGTTGCTTTTGGCGCATTTCTACATCACATATACAATACATGGTCTGCTCAACCAGATGCTCTCATTAAGTTGGAAGAAGAACGAATTCATACCGAAGGAAGTAATTATAATGGTGGGGGCACACGAGTGGAAAGCAGTCTTCAATTAGAAGATAGAACTCGTGGCAAGTTTCCTTACATTCTCCCAGCAGATGCTTTGGACTTAGTTGCTTTTGAACATGATTTATTGTATGCTACTGGTGATAAAAATGTCCAAAACTTCGCCGACCAACGATACTTTGAAAGAATTACCAATATGAGTGATTATCTAACGAGTAATGGATTGGCTACGGCCGAAGTTGCTAAAACTATTTCTGACAATTACAATTCAATGCTCTCAAAAGCAGATATATCTAAAATGGCATTACAAGCACAAGGAAGAGTCCGCAGTGGAGTATCATATTTGGACGCGATGAAATTCTGGAAAACTATTAAATTAACACCTCCAGATGCGAAATACAATGCTTTTATACACAATGTAGACCAAACATTATATTCTATGATTGGGGTTATGAATAATGTGGGCAGTTTTGATAAAGACACTAACTTTAAAGTAAATAAAATAGCCAATCCTGCTACATTCAGCAAACAATATGAAAACTTGGTGAATTCGTTTAATCAAATGGTGAAATCACAAGAAAAAGCGGATGGTGTGAAAGGATATTCTCTTATCGCACCAGCAAATGAAACTACAATTAATAATTTTATAGAAAAAATAAATACACAGAGCACAAAAGATATTCAACCAAGTATAGAAAAAGATATAAATCTTAGTGTTGAAGTCCCGATCGCATACTCAGACAATATGGTAGTAGCACCCAATTTTGATTCAATCGGACTGGGTAATAACTTGGCTATACTTGATGATAAAGGCGCCCAAACGAGGCACTTGAAGGGATTTGTTAAATCGTTGAGAGCGAAGACTGGAAAGAAAATTAAACTTTCTAATTATGACGATCCAAAAGTTGGATGGGAAGAGGCCATCAAACAAGCACTAAATCAAGGTGCTAGTATATCAGACGTAGCAGACGCAGACGATATTTTGGATAAGAGAATTTACGAAGAAATGCGGGGTAAATTAACTCCAGACCAAATGAAGCAATTAGAAGATTTAGAGTCAAAAGATAGTCAAGTTGAAAAAACTAATCCACCGCAAGCAACACCAGCACCACAAACCATGCCACCGCAAACCATGCCACCGCAAGCAACACCCGCACCATTGCCAGTGCCACTAGTGCCAAGAACAAGCGGATTTGTTGAAGAACCTGTTCAACCGCCACAGAATGATTTAAAAGAAGACCCAGATAATGCAACAATTAACACCCAAATGGTTGATAGCATGAGAAGTATTGATAGATTGGTTAATAAGATTATGGGAAAATCTCCCGCCGATGAAAGAGAAGATTTGATGGCACTTATTCGTTTTCTAATGCCAAGCGACCAAAATGGTGGAATTGGCACTTCGCAAACAAACCCACTTATTAAAGGCAACGAACAAAGACGCGATCGCGTGCTAGCAACTAAGCATGATTTTGAATTACTAGACAACACACTTTATAGCAACACAAATAACCACTTTATGGTGAATAAATACAATAGAGCAGTCATCCAGAATAGAATAAAAGAAAAAAGAGAGTTTCCAAAAATGAAACGAAATCTGACGAGAAACTTCCCTGCTGAAATCCCGCGACAAGTTCAAACTCGTCCAGAAAGAAAGGATTTTAAACCGCTCGTCAATCCTCCAAGTAATTATGCTTTTGGTAGTCCTTACTCTCCTTATTTCTATAATTACGCTTCACCACCCCAACCCTTTGGTGCCGAATATGATAATTATAGATACAATCCAAACTATTTTCAAAACCCATAAATATAGTGAAACATGCCGAGGTCTATACATAAAGGATTAATAGCAAACAAGTTGCCACGAAAAACACTTTTGAAGCAGAATCTGGAGAAAACCAACATAGAAAAAGCACACGAGGAATTTACTATTGACAGGCCAGTAATAACAGAGTTAGATAGCAAAAAACCGCCCAAATTTAAGAATGATTTGGAAATACAACCAATTAAAACACAAAGAGATGGTATTGAATTGCTCCCTAGTCAAAAAGAAGGAATATTGCCAGCAATGGGAACTATGGTTATATGTGCGAGCACTGGCGGGGGTAAATCAGTTATGATTTGTAATCTACTCGCCAAAAAGAACATGTTGAAAGGTTTTTATGATAGAATAGTCGTATTTTGCTTAAGCCCGTGCCCGATTTTGGAGGACACTCTCAAGTTAAAAAAAGAAGACATAATCAAAGAGGATAAGCCTGAGTTAATGAGAGAAATATTAACCAAACAAAAAGAACTGATTAAAACTAAAGGTTTTAAGAAAGCACCAAAGATATTATTGTTATTGGATGATATCGCGCAGAGTAAAACTTTTCTCAAATCAGAAGTGCTTACTGAGTTGTTTTTCGCTTCAACACATGCTAAAGTGTCAGTCTGGGTAGCAACTCAGAGTTATACACAACTCCCGCGAAGAATAATAATTAATTGCCATTGGATGATTATTTTTAATGGAGTAAGGAGAAGCGAACTTGACAGACTGGCAGATGAAAACGAAAGTCCTTTTCTCACCAAAAAAGAATTTTACAATATGGTTAAATATGCTACGGCAGAACCTTATTCATTTCTAGCAATTAACAATACTGCTAGTGATAGAACAACCCAGTTTAGAAAGAATTTCTCTACTATATTGCGATTAAATAAGGATAGAGATATGACAAACCTGTAAAAAATAAAATTAAATGGTTTTTTTTTTCGCCATAATATATGCCATGACGGAATCAACTAAATTATACAAAACTTGCTATCATCAGGCAATCGCACTTTGGCATAAACAAAACGCACAAGGAAAATTCGTAACCATTCGTAAGGGATCGCCCGAATACTTAGCAGTAAGGAAGATAGAAGCGGATATTAAGAGTGGTAAGATTAAGTGTCAATTAAAGCAAAAAGTAAGCAAATCGGAAAGTAAGAACAATGGACAACCTATTGCCAGCGGGCAACCAGACCAAGTGCCAGACGAAGCATTGAAAAGAAAGGCGCCAGACATAGCATCGGCAAATAATTCGTCTCCCGAACCAAATGCCAAACCTGTTGAAATGTCTCCAGCACCTAAGGTTGAACAATCCTTACCAAAATCTGTTAATCCCACTCCTGTTGCCGTGCCAAAACAAACTACCACAACACCAGCAAGCAAAATAGAAGCAATAGAAGATGCTTCTAAGGAAACTCCACCACCACCTAAGGAGGTTGCCGAAACTAATGACGTTGATGTAAATCAAGCCATAGCGGATTTAAAGAAAATGAAAGAGGAAAGAATTACACACAAGAATTTACAAATTATGAAAAAAATAATTAATGCTAATTGACAAAATAATTATTATTTTATATAATGATTAAAAACACACATGCCTCCAATAGATTGTCTAACGAGTTTATTAATAAACTCAACGAAGGAAACCGACCCGCGAGTGATGGATTTCAACTAAACCAATTTGAATTGTGGAGTAGTCATGGTGCTCCATTAGTTAATCAACCATTAACCGAATTTGGCGACCTTGTCCCGCATGAGAAGAGCACCATTCAAAACACATTAACAGACATTTCTGATAACAAAGAAAATGGGGATGTTGTTGATTTGGACACTGCTGTTAGCAGTTTGGCTTATTTGAAGAAAGCGGTTCAAAATGCTGAGGCAAGAGAGTTTCAATTGACTTCACCACAAGATGCGAGACTTGACAATATACAAAAATCAGTTGATATTATTAAACAATCCGTTTCAGGTGAATAAATAATTATTTTTAATTTCTATTATTATTTTTTTAGTATAGTAGCATTGCGAATTTTACCACCTCACAAGCGCACACAAAAAAATGGAAGGAAAGGATTCTAAAAATACTGAGGAGTTGATGACCCTCAACAACCTCAGATATGAGTTGCCAGCAAATCTAGCACTCACTGAGCAGGGAAGTATCGTTAAGAAGAACTTTGCCGACCAGCAAACTTATACCAGTGCGTCGGGGACTGAAATGATTTTTACACTACAGGCGAGCACTGATTTTGTCTATGGAAAGAATTGTTATTTGTCCTTTGACATTAAAGCAGATGGATTGGTAGCCACTGATGGAAAAGATAATGTTGCTTGTGCTATTGGTTTCCAGAACACACCAGCAACTGCTATTTTTGAAAGATTTTTGTTGGAAAGCAAGGATGGTAGCGAACTTGAACGAATTGAAGATTTGAATAAGATGGTGCGAAATATTCTCCCGTGGCATTATCCACTTGATTATCGTCGGCAGGCGCAAATGGCGGGACAGCGAGAATCAGTCAGTGTTAATGTTAATGCTTCTGATGAGTCAGTTCTTGATTTTGCTGTCAATGTCCCCACTGCTGGTAGTGTTGCGACTGGCCAATACTTGAAAGTTTGTATTCCTCTTCATTACTTTTCGGGAGTGTTTAATGAAGAAACTCTCATTCCTCCCTCTTTGGTTAGTGGTATGAGACTTCGCTTGACATTTGCTCCACCTCAGGAGGCATTGACTATTATAGGAAGTGGTGATGGAAAAACTTCTTCTATTCCTGCTGGTTTTAATGGTTCCGCTTTGACTTTCACCATATCAAATCCAGTGGTTATGTTGGAGACATTCTCTCTTGCTCCCGCCGTCCAGAGAAATGTTATGGAGCAGATGGGAAGCAAGGATGGGCTCCCATACACTTATGAAACATATTACAATCAAAAGGCAAATCCTGCCACATCTGATGATTTTAATCTTCAAATAAATAAGGCTGTTGCTCGCGCTCAGTGCTTGTATATCATCACGCAAAACGTGCTCGCTGACAATGCTAATATTGATAACCTTGGAACTGCTCAAATGAATTATAAGCAGTATCAGTGCCGTATTGGTGATTGGTATGCCCCGCAACAAAAGATGGAAATTGGAGGAAGCACCGATACTCTTGCTGCCGTTCAACGAGGATGTGCCGAATTGTATATTAACAATCTTCAAGCGACTATGGGTATTCGCGATGCTTACATGTCTTCATCTGTTTCTCTTGAAAACTTTCGTAAGTATTATTCTACTGGGGATAAAACGGGACTTACATCTAACTCAGGATTTGCTACTATTATCCAGACACTCAACCAATCGCCACATATTGGAGCATCTGGTCTTGCGGTTAATAACTCGCGAACTGCGGAAGTTACTCTTCGTTATGCGGCCGATTATAATGAAAATCGTGCCATCACTGCTTGGTTGAAATACGTCAAAGTGGCGTCTATCTATCCATCTCGCTGTGTTGTTAAGCAGTAGCCCTTATTTATTCAAAATCTCTCTTAGTATATGTAGTTTAAACAAAAATGATTAAAATAACCATATAAACATATCGCAATATACAATATAATAAAACATAATACAATATGCCACGGGTTGGAGATTGTAAGAAAGGTAAAATCTATGCGATTAGGTCTCATCAAACCGATGAAATTTACATAGGAAGCACCACGAGAGAATTGTCCGCTCGTATGTCAAACCATCGCTACACTTATGAACTCTGGAAAAAAGACGAAAAGAAACATAAATATTACTCCAGTTTTGAAATAATCAAACACGGCGATGCCTATATTGAACTTTTGGAATACTACCCGTGCGAAACACTCACCCAACTTAATAAAAGGGAAGGCGAATGTATAAGGGAAAACAAGTGTGTAAATAAATATGTCGCAGGTCGGAGTGTGAATGAATGGCATAAAGACAATGCTGAATATGTAAAACAACACAAACGAGAATATAATGAACGAAACAAAGAACATCTGGCTAAAAAGAAAAAAGAATATCGCGAGAAGCACATTGAATATTTTCAACAAATCGCTAAAGAATATAGAACAGATAATAAAGCCAAAATAGCAGAAAGAGATAGATTATATCGTGAAAAAAACAAGGAATATCTAAACCAATTATCACAAGAAAGAGGGTCTGTTAGAGTACAATGTGAATGTGGTGATTTTTCCAGAAAGGATAGTATTTCTAAACATAGAAAAACCAAAACTCACAAAAGAAACATGGAGGCACTTCCAATCGGTTTATGTTTGATGGGATTTTAATTTAATTAGAATAATATATAATTTATAATATAGCAATGTCTTTTACTATCTCCAACTTAGAAGACGAAAAGCGCACCCGCAAAAATTTCCTCCTTCGCGTCTCCTCAAGTGATAAAACAGAATCAAAATCCGCTTCGACTCACAATGGCAGTTTCGTCGTTGATTTACCAGCAACTGGTCGTAATATTGATATAATCAGTGCTTATGTCGATAAAAGCATCTCTATTCCAAATGTTTTCCCAAACATACCGAGTTATGCCAACACTCTCACCTTGATTAAAACAACTGGATCGGCTACAAAAACGGCAATCATAACAGAAAATCAATACACCATTGATGCATTTATTACCGCTCTTCAAACTGCGATCAATTCAGCAATTACCCCTAACTCCGTAGTTATAACTTTGAACTCCGTTAATAAATTGAATTTCGCTTTCACTGGTGATACGTATGCTTTTGATTACGATAATAGCACGATTAGCGACAAGATAGGACTAACTGCTGATATCTCGGCGGCGGCGAGTAGCACAATGCAGTCTATTGTGAATCTAATCGGTGAAACGGCCGTTTATGTCCATAGTCGTGCTTTAAATCAGTCTGGTTTAGTTGAAGCAAATGGTAATTTCTCCGTGGTCGGTAAATGTAATTTAGATAAACCCTATGGAGTCCAGTGCTACTTTGAATCGTCAAACGACATCGCAGATTACGTCCCGTTTAATAGTACCAAATCCTTACGATCCATTGACATCATCATTAGAAATGCGCAAGGTGAAGTTTTGGAGGTTCCTTTGAACTTTGAGGTTAGTATTCTCTTGAAGGCGTATCATGCGTAATAAAAACAAGCAACAAACACATTTATTTTTTAATTATATCTTAAAGGTATGATAACGTATATGTAAAGATAAAAAACGATAATGCCAGACTACAAGCAAGGAAAAATATATAGTATTAGGTCACATCAAACTGATCAAATCTACATTGGTTCAACTACTCAACCATTGTATAAGCGATTATTTTCACACAAAAAAGATTACACAAGTTGGATGAATGGAAAATATTGTTATGTATCTTCTTATGAAATAGTTAAATATGATGATGCGTACGTTGAATTGATTGAAGAATATCCGTGCGACAATAAAATGCAATTACTTAAACGAGAGGGCGAAGTAATTAGATTTACAGAAAATTGCGCCAACAAAAAAATAGCAGGTAGAACCAGCAAAGAATGGTGTGAAGAAAATAAAGAATATGTGACTCAAAGAAAGAAACAATACCAATTAGAACACAAAAACGAAATAACGCAAAAAATGAAAGAATACAGAGAAGCAAATAAAGACAAGATAAAACAATATTATGAGGACAATAAAGACAAGATAAAACAATATCGTGAAGCAAATAAAGATAGAATAAAGCAACAAAGAAACGAACATTATCAAAAGAATAAAGATAGAATTGCTCAATATCGTGAAACCAACAAAGACACATTAAGAAAAAATGCTTTAATAAATTATTATAAAAGGAATCCAATTGGTTTAGCCACATTTGGAATATAAAGAATACATAGATATAATGACCTACATACAAAATTTAGATATACTATTTACTCTAATAAAAAACATCAACTCACGCCGACGACGACAACATAAAGAACAAATCCCCTGCGGTGTTAATATTGACTAATTCTACATATATTTGAAGAGAAATCACGCACGTATAACAGAAAAGTTAATCAAGGATAAGGGTTTTGAATACATAAAAAAAATGTCAATAGAGATAGAAAAGAAAGTTGATGCGCAAATACAATATTCTATGATATAA
This sequence comes from Paulinella micropora, assembly GCA_019918135.1. Lineage (NCBI taxonomy): Eukaryota > Cercozoa > Imbricatea > Euglyphida > Paulinellidae > Paulinella > Paulinella micropora. The sequence continues at coordinate 37,513 of WBZZ01007036.1, read as the reverse complement.
TATTTTGCCATAAATAAAACCTTCTTTTTTTGTTTAAATTTGGTCTTCAATCCAGTTCAATGAAGCGTAAATGCTCGCCGTTCCACCGCTTGTATTTTGTGCGGATATAGTAAATGTCTTACCTGACCCTATCTTGATATTATATTGAGACAAATCAATGTATATGGATGAGCCAGCAGACAGCACATAAGTAAATATCACACTTCCACCCGTTCTTGTTGTCCCCGCTGTATCTACCTCGGCCAATGATGTGGCGGTATCGTAATTAGAGTAAGAAGGTGTTCCTCCTAATGTGGTATTAAGAATAATTCTCGCGATACATGTTTTAGTGTCTGAATTGCTGATACACAAATTCTCAAAGTAGATTATGTTGTAATTCGTTTTGCTGTTAAATGTGGCGCGGTTTCTAATAGTAAATATGGTATTTTCAGTTGCTCCTATAGTTTTGACATTGTCATACGAATTGGTTATAGCAATAGTCCTATCAATATTCCCCTCAACCGCCAAAAACATACTCGCCGTTTTCATTACAACGGATTGAAGGGTTGACGAATATGCATTCGCATAAATAGCAAACGCCGCCTGATCCAATGATGGAGTAGTAGCAGTGCTCGCGTATTTAATCGCATGAATTACTTCCATTCGTCCAGTGCGCGGGTTTTCAATTTTGAACGTAATTTGGCCACTGCCCAGATATTGAACAACGATTTCAAACACGTTCAATTTGGTAAAATCAATCGTGGGGAAGTTTCCCGTATTATCACATTTATCAGCATTCCAAGCACATTGACTAACCACATTTTCAACACTCCCCGCCGTTCTTACGACGGACATTCCCGAGTTTGATTGTCTAAAACATAAATTGTCTGCTGGTGTGCATATGCCGATATCGCAATTAAAGGTAGTCGCGGTGGTAGATGACGGAAACAATGAGGAGAATCTAGCAACTAAACCCATACCACTTCTATATTTGGCTCGCTCAATAGTCGTAATCTGCGCGGTTGAATTACCCGAGGCCGATGTAGTCAAAACCGCCATTGAATTAGCAGATGATACCACCCCGCCGTTTGTTTCTGTTTTGTCAAAGAAACGTGTATTAATACCATATGTGAATACATTTTGTAATACTGGCGACAGAGTAGCCGTTCGCAACTCTCCGAAGGCCGTTGTTGGTAATGAGTCTTTTATGCTATCAATAGATAAAGAAGAAGATGACGATGTAGTTGATGACGATGGCGTATTCGTGCTTTGACCAAACAAATTCATTTTATATTCAAAATTGATTTAATTTAAATCAACTTAAATAATATAAAACATGTCATTGATAATAATACGCGAATTGCCGAGTGATATAGTTGGATACATAAGGACATTCGTTTATTCAGAAATGCCCCAGCCAAAATATGGAGAAGAATTTTGTAATATATGCGGTTTGTCTCGCACATTTCAGTCGCACCCTCCAATTATAGCGGGCAATTTTTATGGTGTAGATAGTATTGAGTTTTTCACAATCTGCTCCATTAAATGCTACAGACGAGAGTCTAATCTTAGACTAAAATATGGAGAACCGCCTTTAGTAGTTGTTAAGTATTAACATTCTTTTTAATTCTCGTGCTTCGTCTTAATGGCGCTTTTGTTTCCTCTTCTTTTTTCGCTTCGCTCTTCGTCGCTTCGCCCCTCTTCTCTTTAACAAACGTATTGACAATAACGGCTCCAATCCCGCTTAATTTTCTCAGTTTAGTATTTGTAATATTCGGGTTATCATTGTAAATCTGCTCAAGCAATTTATACTTATCCTCTCTGCTAGCACTTTTGCCTAATGGTTGATATTTACATTCTTCGTCTCCGTTTTCGCTTTTAATTTCATTAGTATTATTTAAATTCAAATATAAATCTATTTTGCGTCTCAACTCCTCTAGTTCTGTTTTAATCCCTTCTGCCTTAATTTCTTCAGGGTCGGCCACATTAACCCAACTATAACTCAAACTAGTGAGCATATCGCCGTGTCCCAATACATTGCTTACTCACGTGTTAAATATTTCCACAGGCCTTGCTCCGATTGCTATCATCAAAGCAAGTAGTTTAAGATAAGGGTCATTACTTAATATCATATCATTCATTTTAGCCATTACACCACGGACATCAATTTGTATTTTTTGTTCATTTTTGGCTTTGACATCTTTCTTATATCCCTCAACGATATCAATCCGCTCGTCTTCATTTAGATTAAAATACTTATCAAGTTTGCTCATTTCATATACTTTTTCGCTTTGGTAAGGCTCTATCGCTTTCTTTCTCACCTCAGAAAGTCTTTGCCTTCTACTATTCAAATTTGGATACACGATATCATATTTGGGATATATTACTTTTAGTGTCTCAAGCACCTCTTCATCACTAGTTGGTGTGCTAAATAAAGATATAATAGCATTATGAAAGGCTATACTTGGTTTTAATTCACTATCGTAGAAGTTAGACACCACTTCATAAATTTTAGTTTCGGTAGTAGCAACTCTTAACTGCCTAACACACTTTTTGTCATCTTCGCTCCACATCGTAGTGTATATAAGACAAGTCTATTTTTTTCTAAGTCAAAAATAGAAAATTAACTCTCCCTCCGTCAATTCCGCTTCGCCGACGCTTCTTTCATTGTTTGCCACCACGTTTGTCTCAGAGCACAAATCACCTTCAACGGCTTCTATTCGCCCCGTCCTTAAAGTCCTTGTAAGTCCCCTATACATCCCCTATTTCCGCAAGGACACCTAGCAAGCGGTATTTTATTGTAATTCTAACTCTGCCCATATATATTACCACACGCCCCATCCTTACTTCCTTGTTATTATTATTAACATTATTATTATAAAAAAGGGTATATAAATAAGGGATTTAACCCCATTTGACTGAGTTTAACTACGCGTTTGACCCCCCTCCCCTATTTTGGCACCCTATTTTGGGAAAAGTTGGCCGACCCCCCCCCCCCTTTATAGTCCACCGTACCATTTTGCCAAGGGGAGTAATGTTACATTTGAGAATAGGGGAGTACATCCCCCGATAGCTTAAATGAAGTTGTTTTAACGAAATAAGCCCCCTACACCTATTGCTTAAGTCCTTGTGAGTTGGCGGATCCTTGTTTCCATAAGTACCCTTGATTTACAAAAACAGCAAAATACGCGCTCCTATTCATCGCGGGTAATAAACCGATCGAAAACTTGGCCTCCAAAACATTGAAAAAATTGAATTTTTTTGACATTTTCAAAACTTTTTCACGTTTTTGAGAAAAAAATGAATCAATAAAATGAGCATCTTAAACAAAAAATGAAAAAAAAAAGGACTTATTGAAAAAAAATAAGGACACCTAGCAAGCCTTATTCCGCTGTAATCCGTCTTACCTCACCGCACTCCTTACATTGGCGTTTCTGCCTTCTGTGATCACATACCCCGCTTCCACCGCAGTCCTTGCAAGTATATCTTTCTTTCTTATGCTCACATATCTCACCACCACCGCAGCCCTTACATCTGCTTCTTCGTTTCTTATGCTCACATATCGCACCACCGCAGTCCGTGCATATGGTTTTCCGTCTATTATGTTCGCATTTACGTTTATCATTCGCCACTCTATACCTTCTTCTACAATCATCACAAGACTTCAACCTCCGCCCCTTGTCATTCAAAAATTGCAGTGGCAATCTCCAGCATTTACACTTACCGCACTTCTCATGTTTAACCTCTTCTGTTATCATTTCCATTATATATAGTTTCTTGTATGTCTTTAATATATAAATTAATAAGATAATATCGTTATGGCTGAGCCGGTGCCACCAATTTTTGGGCGACGGGAGCACTTTTGCCGCTTGTCCAAGGAGAAAAAGCAAAAAGCAAACTTTTGTGTGTATCCCCCCCAACCCCCCCGCCACTCACTTCGTGAGTGACCTCCCCCCCTTCCCCCATTTTGTTGTGTGATCATTTATGTATTCGCGACTTGTCCCACCGCAAAGTATTAAACAAGCCTTAAAAATATGAAAAACCAACATTTGATATATAGAAAACATACATAGAAAACAAAAAAACATACCCTTGTTTTACAAAAAAACGACACATGAAGCACACTAAGAGAGATTTTGACAAAAATAACGACAAAAACCATATATACGCAGTATATATACAATTTTATGAAATAAAATAGTGTTTTTGTCGTTATTTCGTTGAAATCTCTCTTAGTGTGCTTCATGTGTCGTTTTTTTGTAAAACAAGGGTATGTTTTTTTGTTTTCTATGTATGTTTTCTATATATCAAATGTTGGTTTGTCATATTTTTAAGGCTTGTTTAATACTTTGCGGTGGGACAAGTCGCGAATACATAAATGATACATATATATATATATATATCTATCTATATATAATATATATGTATATATATAATATACATATATATATGTGTTTGTGTGCGTGTGTGTGTTTGTGTTTGTGTGTTTGTGTGTCTGTGTGTGTGTGTTTGTGTGTGTGTGTGTGTGTTTGTGTGTGTGTATGTATGTATGTATGTATGTATGTGTGTGTGTGTGTGTATGTATGTATGTATGTATGTGTGTGTGTGTATGTGTGTGTATGTATGAATGTGTGTGTGTATGTGTGTGTTGTATGTGTGTGTGTGTGTGTGTATGTGTGTGTATGTGTGTGTGTGTGTGGTGTGTATATGTGTGTGTGTGTGTGTATGTCTGTGTGTGCATGTGTGTATATGTATGTGTGTGTGTGTGTGTGTGCGTATCGATTTCTGTCTCACTGTGTATTATATTTATGTTGTATTATATTTAAATTCTATTTTATTTGTATATTTTGACTTTTTGTCAAGGCTTGCCCTTTTTATCCACTTACTCTTTGAATAGAACCTTTCCACTCGTACGAAAGGATCTCAGAGTGAGATTTTTTTCATTCAGGATATTCAAGCCGCAAACTATCCAACTTTGATCGGATCGTTCTCCACTCAATCGAAGTGATACAACGGTGAAAAATCCTTGATCACTTGAAAGCTCAGGACAAAAGCTTTCTAACGGTGTGTTTCTGCATTTTCATACCTCAAATATTGATTGAGAAAGATGAGGCCTAATCGGGTGATTTTGCCACTTGAATGTCATGAGGAATAAGTACGAAAAGGAAAGTGGTACAAAGTCACTCTCAGAGTCAAAAGGAAGTGCACAAGTATCAAGAAAGGGAAGAAAGAGTCCAGGGCAAAAATGAAAGCCTTATTACTTATTAGAAATTAAGAAAGCTCATGTCTCAGATTCACATAAAAGCATTCACCGCCAATTACCTAGAATTACCCTTGTTGTGGTTAGCTTCCCGGGGAAATCTCGAAATTCAGGGAATTTCCCCGGGAAGCCAACCACATCAAGGGTAATAACCTAGGTAATTGGCGGTGAATGCTTTTATGTGATTATTTGCGCAGTCTGGTATGCAATTTGACTCGTGACAGAAATCAATTTATTCTTCAATCAGGACAACCTTGATCTGACATCGAACGTCAACGTTGATTGATGATCGTATTCAACACAGCTTTTCTGGTGTGTTTTTGTCTACCTTCTCTGAACAGATGCAGCAAGAGCAAGATCTGACTCGACCAAGCAAGGGCCCAAAGCAGGGGCACGAGAGCGACCAGGCAGCCGCGTTGGAGCCCGCGGGGGCTGTGCTGGCTGGACTGTCCCGACCTGTGGCGCCTGGTCTGCTGCTTCGTGGCAGACAATCCTCTCTGGCTTTTTGTGACCTGGGCGCGAGTGTGCAAGAGAGCGAACAGGCCTTCCGCGCGGCCCGCGGCGCCGTCCTTTGCCCTGAACCTCTGCCAGATCCGTGGGCCTCGAGTGCATACCATCGCATGGGATGTCACGCGGGACTCGGACCTTGCCGGAGCTGCAGGTGTCATTGGACTACGCAGCCTTGAAAGAAGATCATCCCTGGAAATTTAGGAACGAAATTCGGCAACTGCTGCAGTAACTGATGCTGGGCTGGAATATTTATCTGGCCTTCGTGACCTGCAGCGCCTGCATCTTGCCTGTTGTGATCAACTCACCGATGCTGGGCTGGTCCATTTATCAGTTCTTGCAACAGTTGCCCATTTATCACTTATCTGGCCTTCGTAGCCTGCGCGACCTGGATCTCGGCCATTGTCAGCAACTCACCGGTACTTGCTAAGTCCACTTATCTGGCCTTCATAGCCTGGGCCACCTGGATCTTAGCCGCTGTAGGCGACTCACCGATGCTGCGCTGGTCCACTTATCTGGCCTTCATAGCCTGCAACACCTCAGACTTAGCTGTTCTTATGAAATCACTGATGCTGGGCTGGTCTACTTATCTCGCCTCCGTAGCCTGCAACACCTGGATCTTGGCAATGGTCAGCAACTCACCGATGCTGGGCTGGTCCATTTATCAGGCCTTCATAGCTTGCGTCACCTCAATCTTAAATATTGTCAGCAAATCACCGATGCTGGGCTGGTCCATTTTAATCTGGCCTTCGTGACCTGCAAGTCCGAATTTTGTGGCGCATGCATGATGCCGATGATTTGATCAGACAGCAGTCCGAATGGGTGTTCAAAGTATCGGGTTTCTGCATGACCTTAAACTGTTATACATATATATATAATATATATACATATAATATATATATATATGTGTATATAATATATAATATATTTGCACTTCATGTTTTCTCTTTTGGTACATATTGTATTTCTTGATACATCTTCCATTTTATCTTTTCACATATCAACTTTTTATGATAGAATACTTGCCACTAGTAGGGATAAGTGCCGGGGAAGCATAAGAGATAGAAGGGAAGTTGTAAAGGTGGACTTGTAGAGTCAAAACGAAGGAATGAAATAAAATCAAGAAGGGAAGGGATTATCTCTTCTGCTTCCCTCTCAATTCTATGAGTGGCAAGTATTAATATTATATTAAAAGAGTGCTTGCGTAAAAAAGTATAATTTTGTATTATTAATAATACGTATGATCTATGACATTTTTCATTTTGTAGTATTGATACAAATACAGTAAATATATTAATATATGATAAATAGAGTCCGACCTCTGCATGACCTCAAACGGTGACTGCCAGTGTTTGCAATTTTTTGCGCTTCATTTTGTTTTCAAGTTTGTATCTGAGAGTCTCTGTTGATATTAGTATATATATTTTTTGATGTTAATAATATTATAATATTAACTTACTAGGCTTAGTATTAACATAACATTAATATTTTAGAATCACTTCCACGAGTGAATTCCTATTAATATAAAAACTAATAGCGAAACAACGATGTAGTATACCGTGGGTGTTATTAATACAATACGACAAATCTGAAGCCAGAATTGGAAAGCTTAGGACAGGAGCTTTCCAACGGTGTGCGCTGCATTTCCATATCTCAAATATTGATTGAGAAAGATGAGGTCAAAGTTTGAATGTTTTGCCACTTGAATGTCCACAGTATTAATAATAAGTCGTCATTGTTCTCCAGACACGAACTTTCCATTTTTAAATACCTAAGTTCGCCTATGTGATGCTCAAAACATTGCTTTAATGACACCGGGCCTGAATAGTATTACTGGGAAAAGATCGGAAAGAGAACAAGTAACAAGCAACAAGCAACAAATACAAACAACACAAAAACGAACCAACGATAGCCACAACAAAACAATAACCACAACCACAAACACAAAAACAACAATGAAGGACTGAGAGAGGCTTGAAGTTCCTACTCATGGTAGAGTAGAGCTTCACCGCACTGAATGCTGCATGGCCATGTGTGTATCTGCATGGATCAGAGGAGATACACATAGACACACATAGACACACAACAAACACGCTTAGAAAGGAGAGAGAGAGAGAGAGAGAGAGAGAGAGAGAGAGAGAGAGAGGGGCGGGCGGGGCTCAATGCGCTGGCGTGTCTGCATGCATGACAATCGCATGATTCGGCGACCGCGCTACGAGCAATAATTATCTAACCCATCTCATCAGAATGTATCGGTGTGCATTTTTCTATGGGGATCGGGGGGCAAGGAGATGGGAGAGAGGGGTAGGTATTTGCTTTCTCCAAGCAGCGTATAAATACTTTGTTGGATAGGAGTTGCTGCAATTTTTCTTTGGAGGGGGTAGGGAAGAGGGGGTGCTGGGGGAGGGGATTGGGAGTGCAGAATGGGTCCCTGCCCGCGGACTTTCTCTGGGCAAGGCCCCCCCCCCCCCCCCCCCCCCCCCCCCCCCCCCCCCGTCTGCTCGCCGTGTCTTGTCCAGGATCGACACCAACTTGGGAAAACTCCTTTTGCGTGTCTTTCCTGTTTAATTTTGGTTCCCCCTTCTTCTTTTTGTTGTTTTCTTTTTGGCTTATTATCCTGTTTAATTTTTGTTCCCCCTCCTTTTTTTTTTTTGTGGCTTATTTTCTTCTGGTTTTTCTTGGCTTTTGGGGTTTGTTTTCTGTGTGGCCTGCGTGGGTCCCATCCCATCACTTCTGTCCAGGGGTCGTGGGGCTGGTCGGCGCTCTGCGGACAGGACTGGTAGAGGTGGCAGCCACTCGCACCTGCCTCTGCTGCTTCTGGTAGTGCTGCTGCTCCTCAATCACACCCCGGATCCCATCCACCCACATGATGGCGTTCTCTTTGCTCTGGGCGTGCAGGGAGTGCTCTGCTTTGGGGGTGATGATGTTGAAGCAGTGGGGAGGGTCTTGTTCTGCGCGCTGCACCACCACGCTGCCACTCGACCCAGACAGGTCGATGAAGAAGTCAAGCGTCAAATTGGCTGTGCTTGCGTCAGTGTCCTTGGCGTTGTACTTGGAGGGGTCTGTATATTTGTATATATGTACGTTTTTATGTATGTATGCATGTATGTACATGTTCTTAGTTTCAAGCGTGTATATACATGTTTTTAAGCATGCATGAATGTGTGTGTTGTATGTTTGTATATATGTATGTATTCACTTCTGACAACACAGCAGCAGCAGCAGAAGCAGATGCTTATATATGGAAGAGGATAGGGGCAAGAAAGATATGACAGCAGGAGAACGAATCAAACTAAATGCACAAAAACAAACAAACAACAGCTCTAGTGAGTGTATGTGTGGGAGTAGGTGTGTGTGTGTGTGTGGGGGGGGGGGGGTGGGGGTGGGGGAGTGTGTGGCACCTATGATAGATAGATAGATAGATAGATAGATAGATAGATAGAGTAGTGTGTGGTACCTATCCCGTCAATATCGTAGAACTCCAGTCGAGACCTGGACACCAAGATGGATAGATAGGTGGATGGATAGATAGGTAGGTAGGTAGGTAGATGGATGGATGGGTGGATGCATGGATGGATGGATGAATGGATAGAGAGAGAGAGAGAGAGAGAGATACATACATAGATAGATGGATAGATAGATAGATAGATAGATAGATGGTAGATAGGTAGATAGGTAGGTAGGTAGATAGATGAATGGATGGATAGATAGATGGATAGATAGATGGATAGATGGATAGATAGATAGATAGATAGATAGATAGTGTTTATGTAGGAGCGTCGCATAGCCAAAAGGCCATAGGCGTTCTAGCAGGAGGCATCCTCGGCTCAGGCCTGCCTTCGCCTTCCTGGCTCTGCCCCCAGCAAGGGGATCAACTTACCAAGCACAAAGTGCAGGGTAAGTGTCGTTTGCGGGAGAGCTCAAAGGAAACACCCAACGCCGCAGCTACCCACGGTACAGCCTTGCGAGGTAGCCAACTGGCATGTGGTGCAGTTTACTCTAGGAGGGTTGGTCTTCATCGCCAACGTCCCGCCCTCTCGACCAGTTTTTCTTACATCGAGGGGAGGGACGCCCTCCGGGGATAGATAGATAGATAGATAGATGAGATATCGACTAATGTCAGAAAAAAGGAGCTTCTGATTTCGTCAACCAAGGAAGTCTGTGGGTAAAGTATTAACCCGATGCCCAGCTAAGCCGTGATGTTTGCACGGAAGGGACTGATACAGGCGATACCAAAGCTCCCTAGTACCAGGCGGGGCCAGGGCTCGTTCCATAAGCGCCCCTTGCAGAACGAGCTCCCACCTCCATTACAGAGGACCCAGTAAGCAGATGGAGTTTCGAGACTGTTCGACAGTCTAGTATAAACCGACAGAGCACCGTGGGTTTTATTCCGGGCTCAACAAGCGAGAAAGGGCACCCTGAGGGAACAGGATTGTGCTTCCCGTCGCTATTTCGGCATGTGACTTATAGGCGTATGGCTAGGCACACATAAGGCACCCCACCACGGGCCCAGCACACCCACACCATCCCCTAATTCTCTGTCTGTCGACAGATGGCACCCATTTCAAAAACCAAGCCCAAGGGAGGGTCAGTGACACCTCAAGTGGCCTTGGTTCACTCCGTGGAGTAAGTGATGAGAGATAGATAGATAGATAGATAGATAGATAGGGGTGATAGGTAGGGTAGGTAGGTAAGCAAGTTAGGTCAGTGTAAGATGTATAATAGATTGTTTGTTTTGATTGAGCTCGCTCGTTCTGCTACACACATGCAACATGCACCACCTCTCCTCTCACTCTATCTATCTATCTATCTATCTATCTATCTATCTATCTATCTATCTATCTATCTATCTATCTATCTATCTATCTATCAATCTATCAATCTATCAATCCATCAATCTATCAATCTATCAATCTATCAATCTATCAATCATCAATCTATCCATCTATCTATCTATCTATCTATCCATCTATCTATCTATCTATCTATCTATCTATCTATCTATCTATCTATCTATCTATCTATCTATCTATCTATCTATGTATAATACGTACCGTCGCAGTACTGCAAGCCGCTGTTGCCAAGGACGTCGCATAAAGTTAGCTAAGCCAGATGGCTTCTACATAGACACATACATAAGGTCAGGTGAAAAATTTCGCCCACCTCACCTTTCGGCCAACCGCAAATACGGGGAATTTCGGGCTAAACTTTTATTTGTGGACAACAAATGTACCGTAATTACCGGCTGGCGGAAATTCTTCACGAACTTTGAATAACAAATGTACCGTTATTACGGGATAATTTGTTCTGGCGGAAATTTTTCACTATTCCTTACATAAACACACATACAAGGACGTCACATGAGGTTTAGCGAAGCCCGATGGTTTCTACATACACACATATTGCGCACACATACATTCACATTCATATATATACACACATGCATGGACGCTGCATGAAGTTATGCACATATATATATATATATGTATATATATATGTATATATATATACATATATATATATATACATATATATATATATATATATATACATGTGTGTGTGTGTGTGTGTGTGCTTCTGTGTGTGTGTGTGTGTGTGTGCTTGTGTGCGTGTGTGTGTGTGTGTGTGTGTGTCCGTGCTAGCTAAGCCAGACGGTGTCTGCACACATATGAATGTGTGAGTATGTGTATATATGTATACATGCATGCATGCGTGCATGTATGTATGTTTGTGTGTATCTATGCATGCATGTATGTATGTATGTATGTATGTCTGTATTACGTACGTACCGTACGTACGTACCGTACGTATGTATGTATGTATGTATGTATGTCTGTATGCATGTATGCATGTATGTATGTATGTATGTATGTATGTATGTATCTATGTATGTATGCATGCATGTATGTATGTATGCATGTATGAATGTATGTATGTATGTATGTGCATGCATGCATGCGTGCATGTTTGTACGTATGTATGTATATATAGTGTTTGTATGTATGACCTTCCATAATACACTCTGATACAAAACGCTTCCATGATCATTTCTTTTACTAACCCCCTGTATCAAAAATAAGAAAATAAGAAAGAAAAGGTAGGTAGGTAGCTAGCTAGGTAGGTAGGTAGGTGGATAGATTTTGATAGATAGTTAGATAGACAGTTAGATAGATAGGTAAGTAGCTAGCTGGTCCTAGCGTTCTCGCGCCGCTGCCGCTTGCTCCAAAAGGTTATTACTGTGGACATTCAAGCGGCAAAACATTCAAACTTCGACCTCATATTTCTCAATCAATGTTTGAGATACGGACATGCAGCGCACACCGTTGGAAAGCTCTTGTCCTAAGCTTTCCAACGCTGGCTTCAGATTTGTCGTATCACTTATATTGATAGAGAACGATGAGGTCAAAGTTGGATAGTTTGCCACCTGAATGTCCACAGTAATACTAAAGGGGTTAGATAGCTAGCTAGCCAGCTAGCTAGGTAGGTAGCTAAGCCCAGCTGGCGGGTCTTACCTCTGCCGCTCTCTCTCTCTCTCTCTCTCTCTCTCTCTCTCTCTCTCTCTCTCTCTCTCTCTCTCTCTCTCTCTCTCTCTCTCTCTCGTCCTCCCACCAGGATGCCCAGGCGGTTAGATAGATGGATAGGTAGGTAGGTAGACAGATAGATCAGATACAGTTAGACAGATAGCTAGCCGACCCCGAAGCAGGACACAGATAGACAGATAGATAGATACAGATAGATAGATAGATAGACAGATAGCAGGCGTTCTA